>PXIH01S0002192.1:44197-55667 GCA_003024985.2 Euperipatoides rowelli | reverse complement strand
GTTTTATATGATTGTAATTTGTATTAGTGGATTGATCGTGATTATACCGATATTTGATCGATTGTGTACCGTGTGTCTCACTGTTAATCGAACAGCAACTTAAAAAAACAGTAGCCTATTGCCAAAAACCATCGGTAAATATTCTGCTTCAAAGATACATTGTAGTTGATACAAAATATATAATTCCTTTCACTTTTTAAGCATTTTTTATTATTTTTTGTGGCTGTCATATTTTAAATGCTTGATCTTCTGGACTTGGGTTAGTAATTTGCAGCCGTAGTTCATACAAATTCCAATGGTATGAGAAGACACCATTCCCTTCAGAAGGAACAATGAGTATCATTAAATCAGATACCCAAGTAGTAAAGACAAACCAGACAAAAAATAATAATTCACTATTAAAATTAATATATCGAAAGCATTTGAAAGAAAATAAATACTGGTATGTCATGCTTGAATATAAATATTAGAATTACAGTATATAAATAAAATATCAGTCAATAAACGACGAGAAATTAAGCTTAGCTTTAATTGCTTTTATGTTTGCCCTTTTCATGAGAAAATGTTATCAAGAACTTAAGGACGTTTGGGGAGGGGGGGGGAGAAATGAGAAATATCAGCATCATTCACCAATACATGTTCAATCTTAATAGCAATACTAGATAATTTTTTTGACACCTTTCAAATCATTTTCCAGATACGGATATTAATCCTCAATATCTGTGTTCCCGATACATAAGTACTTAATACTTGTATTTAAGTATTTTTTAAAATAGGTACTTTTTACTTGTACTTAAGTACTTTTTTCAAGTAGGCCTACTTGTAATAGTAATTTTAAAATTTTAAGTTCAAGTAGCCTACATCAAATCACTGATTATTTTGAGAGAGCCCATACCATTGGAAAATTTCAGTACTCACAATCGTGAGTCGTCGAGTTCTAAACAATAATCTCTGATCATGTGATTGTGATAAGAAAACATTTAATTAACTATTTCTATGCCATTTTAATACATATTTATAATTTATTAATATACAGTATTAAACTAAAAAAGATTTTGGGAAATTCTTGTCAAATTCGAGAACTTTTCTCTGAAATTATATCTCAATTATTTTTGCAAATATGTTACGGCAACTTCGGCAAGCAAGGTTGTTTTACCTATAGCTTTTCGCACTTGTTTCAAAGATGTAATAAATGGGTTTTAAAAGATAACATTGCATAAAACTTACACCTTTTTAAATGAAATAAGAAAATTTGATGAATTAAACATACATTTTTTTTTTTTGGCAAAATAAAATAAATCGACAAAGTTGAAAACGCATTGATAATGATAATCATAATACACTTTAACATTATTAATCGTAAGCCAGTTCTGCATTTCACTATAAATCATGAAGATTTCACAAATACTTGTACTTAAGTATATTTATAGATCAGTACTTTATACTTGTACTTAAGTCCATTTTTAGAGTACTTATGTGAACACCGATACTTATCAGGGTTGACTCTAGGAAAATTGAGGTATTAGTCACAATGGCTCTATTAAATTTTTTTTTTTTAATTACAATTCGCAACAATTTTAAAATTAAATAGGATTTAGCCACTTATTCATCATAACTAATCCAATATAAAGTCTAGCTAAGGCTGTAATATCGGATTTAATCATTGTGGTGGTGAACGTTTCTAGTAAATTTTTTTAAAAAAAAAAAATGTTTCTTAGTAATACAATTAAAATTTTTACTGTAGCAACAAATTCCAACAAAATTTATTTGAAAATAAATATATTTTTTATTGTAATTTGGTCGATTTACAATTGATGCTAACTATTGAATTGATTAGATCTTCAAATGAGGAAATTACTATTAAATTATGCTTGCTTGATTTAGTTATTTAAAATAAGTAGAAAAATAATATTGTTATACATTAATAATTTTCTGATTTTTGTTTTAGGGTCAAATGGAGTTAATCGAAACCATTAAAACCTGGAAGCAGAAAAATCATGTGATTAATTATTTTAATGAAACTGTCAATGTCAAACCTACAGATTTTCTATNTAAATTCCTNAATGGTCATTTCTAATAATGTATCTTTAAAATGTATAAAATCATGTAATGTACAGTATTTAATTGGGGAGGAACTGTGCCATGTTAAACCTTTTTTGAGTGTTACCGGTACTTACTTTATTATTTATAAAAAATAAAATATTTTTAGTTTTAATTAGTAATGAGGTTTTTTTTTTTTCCTTCCATTTATATAATGGAAGTAATTTTTCCAAAAATCCAATTTTCTTTGAGACAAATATTATTAATTGTATTTTGACTGGTGTTAACAAAATTGTGTCGCACAGTTTTAGCGTAGGGGAGAGCGGTATATATTGGGACAAATTTCTTAAAACTGGAATATTTTAAAAAATGTTTTGAATTATCCAACTCCAAGTGATTAGGATATCAATATGTAGCTATCAAAGTGTTTAATCTATAATTTTTTTAGATTTTTAAATTTAGTTTTACTAGTGAAAATTGGTGATGTCCCACTGTGTACCATCTGTCCCAGTTTATACCGAAGCCGGTATAGTGGGGCACCCTATGGTATATAGTGGGACAATGGTGTTATGAACACAATTTAAAGTTAAACTTCATTATCCTTGGCAGTTATTTCTTCCACATAGGCCAGCAAACATTTCAATCTTATAGCTCCAGTTGAGCTTACAGTAAGCCTATTATATAATGTCATTTTGTTGTAATATATTCAGTATTTTTTTAGGATATCAATCAATTATGGCTATTACAGTATTTTATTTAAGCCTACATAACATTTTAAGATTCATGACCCTGAAAATGTAGACAACTTGCCAAGCTAGCCTGCAACATCAATTATAACAGAAACTAGCAGACAATAATATTATCCAAGTGCCTGCTGACAGCCGTGCACATTGTTCGTTTCCTTCATTTACAAGAAGATGAAATTCTATCAGTCCTTTCCATTGGAGTATGAGTAGGGTTGAGGCTAGAGATAATTTTTAATTAAAATTGTATCCAAATTAATTGAAAAATAAAAAAAGGCCCTAGTGAATGACCTGGGCAAACCCCAGCCAACAGGTCAGTTGCGGCCTCTTTCAAAATATTTACTGGCCCGCAAGAAAATTAAAAAAATATAGAATAATCTGGCCCTCACTCTTGTACAATTTTTTTTCAACCAGTAAATCTTTCTACATTATAAAAAAAGTAGGTTGTAACAAAATTTATTTTTAATTCTTTCAATTCATATTAGCATTTCACTTCAGTATTGTCATGACTTATTCTAAATAGCTAAAACTGTTAAATTATGTCATACTAATTTTGAGCTTATGGGTTACCATATAGAATATCACATTTTTTTTGCTATCACATTTTACAATCATAGGACACCAAAGTTTCAACTGCTCATATTATTATATTTTTTTACCCTTCGCCCACTTAACCATGCATTATCTCAGCTCTCCTAGCTTTCACATACTTTCAATCTGGCCCTAGGGCAAGTAAAAACTTNCTGTAATTTTTATTTATTTATTTTTCAATTTTGATACAATTTTATTTAATAATGATCCCCAACTTAAACCAACTGTACAATACTTTAAGCTAAAGGAGCAATACAATTTAATTTCTGCAAATGAAAGAAAAACAAATATGTGCATGGCTGTTAGTAGGCATTTGCATTTCAGGTATTTTGTGGGGAAATTGTTCCAATAAAAAGGTTTTAATAAAGAGGGTGAAATGGGGGAAAAGTCTTTCAGTAAATGAAAAAAATGCTACATTTTGTAACCATAACTGATTTAAAAATAACATAGCTGACAAACTCATCAGAGCAGCTTATTTTCATTTTGTTTGCGACTCATTTTATCCTTTTGTGACCACTTTCCCTTGACCCATTTACCCTGGTAGTCTTGTTATGTTTTATCACACTAAAACCTTTAATTGTTAAATTTTGCTGAAATCCAATAAAATTAACTTGTCCCACTATATACCGAAGTCCCACTATATACCCTATGTGTCCCATCTTGTACCACAAGAACTTGTCCCACTATGAACCATGTGTAGAAAAATTTTAAATTTAAATTTTCCGTTTAAACTTGACACTTGTAATTGGTTTCATGCTACTCAAAAATGATGAAAGAAGTTAGAAAAAAGTTTTCACATTCAAATCTACAGTATCTTAAAAAAAAAAAAAAAAATTTTAACACCATGATCAAATTTGAGGAAAAAAACAAGAGAGTATCAATTCAAACAACTTCACACATTACATGCAAGGTAATAAAGCACTACTAAAGTGGAACAGGAAGTGGGAAGACAAAAGTCCCACGCTTTCCCCTACATAAGTATATAGCAAATATTCAAGTATAGGTTTTATCTGGATTTGTATGACTTAGATATTCTTTGACATCTTTTTAGATTTTGTCATCTAACAAAATAGTGGATTTATTAGATCATTATCTAGTCTTTGAATAGAGCAAAACCAGTGCAAACAACTGTAAAACTTGGAAACACTTAGTTGGCATACATTTAAAATTTTTATCGCAAGTAAATTTAATCAGGCAGAAAGCTAATGATACTGTTCAACTTGGAATGCTCCCTCTTTGCATATTATACATTTTTTTTAACACAAGTAAATTTCATCGGATCTGAAAGCAATGGATACTGTCGAAATTGAAATGCCCTCTTTTCTTAGTATTATACATTAAAAATTTTAACACAAGTAAATTTAATCAGGGCAGAAAGCTAATGGATTTTGTCGAATTTGACTTACTCCAACTTTTCATATTGAACATTAAAAATTTTTTACACAAATAAATTTAATCGGCACTGAAACCCAATGGATACCGTTGAACTTGGAAATGCTTTTGCATAGTATTGTATTTAAATTCAAATTTAATCAGCGGGAATCTAATGTGAACGGTCAAACTTTGAAATATTGCTTTATATAGTATTGTAATTTCAAATTTTTAATGAAAAATGCAAACTGTAAAACATGCAAATGTTTGCTTTGCATACATAGTATTGTACATTTAAAATTTTATCGCAAGTAAATTTAATCAGAATATCAATTATATGGTAGCTCGCTGATAAATATTTATTTGCCCATGCTCAAAAAAATGCATAAATAGCCAAAACAAAACTATCCACTCTTTGTAGGACGTCATCTCACACCCCACCCCCACAAATTGCAGAAAATTTAATACTGTTAAAATAAACTAAATGTAGCCTTGACTTTTGTCTGGCTGGATGTGCTCAGAAAACTGCACTGTTACATAACCGAGTTGCTGAATATCTGAGGAGAATAGAAAATAAGTTAGCTTATTGCAGACAAAAATAGTTCAATTTTTTTTTTTAATAGTGACTGATAGATTCCCCTTAAAAAAAAAAATTATCCATTGGAAATCTAATAATTAGAAGCCCTAAGAGATGCTGCAATTGGTTATAGGTTCACCCAACATCCAGCAGTTAATTTTTTTAAAGAAAATAATTTTACTGCCTCATTTTAATTAAGTCTGAAAATCATCTTTCTCCTCACAAACCGGGAAAGTTTAAATGGGTAAAAAGAACTTCCCATTAAAATTGAACCAGGATTATTGTATTCATTCAAAAAGAAATAAACGGAAATATTTATAATTATAATGTTTGTAAGTAATAAATTTTTTAATAAAAAAAAAAATTTCAAAAATAGAAATTAAAAACAAAAAAAATTATCTGATAAAGTTACAGTAACTGTAAAAATCGACTAGGTGGAAGATTTCCACCAATTCAGGACTGTATGAACCCTAATTTTTACCAAAAACAAATATTTTGACATTAAATAATAATCTGGGTTCACATTACATAACAATTGGGTTATCTTTTGTGCACTGTGATGGATGAGCCCTTTGCTTTAATATTTTAGTTTTTACCCCACTCGCACTTGGTAGAATTAGAGACATCAAAATGTGCATAATAAAAAAAGTAAACTGGAACATTTTTTTTTTTTGTTCTCTAAGTATAACATTTTTCTTTTTTAGTTTTAAACTTTTATTTTGTTGTCCTTAGTTTCTCAATTTCCATTAAGTGGTAGAACATTAATTTTGTTAAATTCATTTATACTCTATCAAAGCTAATAAAATTATGTTGGGAGCTTTAAATTTCAGTTACTTAAAAGAACAAGTCTGCTCATAGGCATGTCATTTTGTCTTCTGCTACTCACATATGTTAACATATAAGAGGAAATTTTACAACTACCCTTGGTAACACTCAATTTTCATTTGCCACCTGTAAACAGATTAATGATCAATAACTTTAGCTACATTAAAAAAAAAATTAAATAGGCTACTATTTTTCAAATAGCATATTTTTTTTTCACTTAAAATTCCCAACAGAAGCAAACCTATTTACAAGTATAAGTTTTCCATTATCATATTTAGAACTATTTTTTTTGTTTTTAAATTTTATCAGTGACGATTTAAATACATGCTGAGAATCCATCCACTTTACCCATTACTTTAGCAACCTGAAAGGCTGATAAGAAAAAAAATCCTCTTCTTTAACTTTACCCAAAAAGAGACAAAGCACTAATAGACTGTGATGAGTAGGAACTAATTTAAAAGAACGTGTTCCTTGGAACAGTTTTTTTTTTAAGGAATGTGCCAGGAATTCGTTCATTTTTGAAAAATAGGAACGAACGCCAGAAAATAGTTCCTTTTATTTTGAAAACAATGGTCGTTCCTTTTTTATTTATACAAAATAATTTAGTGTAAACAGAAAAATATTTAAATATTTCTAAACACTAGTAATTAAAATCTAATTATACAGAAATTATAAATATTTTATTTCTTGCACTGTAAATCCAATTTCTTTTTTTTAAAAAATCAATGTTTAAAATAACCTGAAAATCATAAATCACTTTTTATTACATTTAAGTCATTTATTGTTATAATGTCATGCACGTGAAATTAAAACTAAATAATCTGTTCATTTACAAATTTTCATTCAAATCTTTTTTTTTTTCTGACTACAGAAAAGGCAAAAAGTAATACCCACTTTAAATTAAAAAAAAAAAAGTTGAATATTTTAATTCTTATTTAGATAATTTGTAGATGGCCACTATTGGAGTCAACAGAAATAAGACCCTGACATCATTTAAATAATTGCCAGATTGTAATTACGATAGATTAATTAGGTGTATTTTAATTCTAGCCTAATTTCAAGATTAGATTGTTTATGTGTTGCCGATAAAAATAAATGAAGCTTAAATATTAATATATTAGTGTATACAATAAACACTTCTAGGCTATGCTAAGCACTAATATAATAAAAAATACAATCTTTTATTGTCTATATTTTTGATATGGTAAAGGAACGAAAAAGGAACTTGGAACTGGAACTAGTTCCTTTTTCAAAACAGGAAATGACAGGAACTAGTTCCTATTTTTTTAAAAGGAACTGGAACTATCCCAACACTGCTAATTGATCATTGTGCAAAGATGAACCACTAACTGGTTAGAGAACTGAAGTTAATGTGAAATATCAACAGTAAAGATGAACAGTTTACCGAAGTGCCTCCAATTTTGAAGAGCAAAAGCACATCACAAAAATAAAAATTATAAGATTTGAACTTCAGTTCTAAAACCAAACTGTAGCAGTTCTAATGTTTCATAAGAAGTGGTATACAACTTTTGTTTTTCATAGTCATCAAAAGAAATTTCCACCATGTCTTTATTTATTTTATAAGCTTTTTTTTTTTTCTGTCAATTTCCCAAACACACACTAGTATCCATTTCGCCAAATATGGAAATTGCGTTAGAGAGCTAGGAACTAGATAAAATAATGTATTTATCAAGGTAGTTAAGCATTTTTTAACAATGAACGAAGAGGGTACAACCGTATCGGTCAGAAAGACTACCAGCCTGTGAGAATAATCGCCCAGTATTATGGGCTATACAGTATATCAAATTATGAACAACACACCATGGCTCAGACAGTCTATAGTGGACATCATATGACATTACAAACTAACAAATCAGTAGGCATTTAGAGAACATTGAGGTAAAAGTACTAATTTAATCCTTTTTCTTGTTTCTTTTGTTCTTTAATTCTGCTTTCTTAATTTTCCTTCCCTGTTTTTGGTCAAACATCTTTTCTTGCCAGAGGCTTTCCAACCTCAGATTCGATCCTGTGAGAAGGATCAATAAAATATAGACAGGCAACATATTAAAACACTTGTAAATAGTTTTCATGATAGTTCTAACTGGAATAGTTTTTTACCTTATTTTTTTATGAATTTTTTTTNTTTAATTTATGCATAATATTTAACAATAAAAAAATTTAATGATTTTATTAAAAGTAAGAACTTGAATGCTATATTTACAGTATATACACTTATTATTTCCATAAGAAAATTATTTTAAAAAAATTCTGTAGTTAGTTTGAAATTTGTCAATGTTCAACCAGACACTTTATCAGCTTACAATTTCAAGACCAATCAATTCCTAAAAAAAAAAAAAAATATTAAACATATTAGCTAATTAAAAAAAATATGTTTACTAAGTAAACATAGTTGATATCACAATTAAACATACTGACTGATGCAAAAGTTACAGTAGTATATTAAAAAAAGTTTTTAAAAAGGCATAGTTCTTACATAAATTCTAAGTTGTAAGGTTGTCTTTTATTTTAAATGTCATTGAAATATTACAAGTAAAACATAACATAATCCGTACTATTTAAAAAAAAAAAAGAAGCACTTGACAAATTTGTTTAAATTGATAAAGTTTGAGTCTATTGTTTATTTTCCCTTTATTCTTCATATGTGAAAATGTGTGTGTACATGATGAATGATAAAGAGGAAAATGTACAATGTTTAAATGTTAAATTTTCTTTATTTGGTGCTGCAAATAAACAAAATTACAGAACTTGGAAAAATAATACTGCATCAAAGAAAAATATCTTTAAAAATTCATTTGATCTATATACTTTAAGAACCACAGTTTTTTTAATAGTTTTATTATATTAAAAAAAAAAAAATTCTGTCAACTTTGTAAAAAGATTTTCTAAGTCATTTAACAATGCCAATAATATTTATAAGAACTCGATATACAAATCTCACATTTATATTCACTTTATTAGTTAAGGATAACTAAATTCTATTAATGATGTAAGATGTACACAAAATAAAATTATAACAGCCGAGACATCTTTCTCAGGATTTAAACCCATCATCATGGGCACATATCAATTTCTAGAATGAATGAAAAATATATAAAGAAAAGAATACATGCAATATATTTACAAATAACTAATTACAGAATTATCTATACAGTATATTAATATGTGAAGGGAAAACTTTGGATCCCTTTTTAAGCGTATTGCGCGCACGGAGTGTGAGATTTAAAGTTTATATGGAGAGGGAGTTTTTTTTTTTTTAGCAATAGCTAAAAATTTATATATAAAATTAAAACATTCATTGTATAGCGTTGTGGCGGCTTTTTACAAAGGAGTGGCGGCTTTAATTTTCTTATTGGTCGAATTTCGACCAACACAGGATTACTAGTAATACTAATTAGTTATTTGTAAATATCTTACATGTAGGCTGTTCTGTTCTTTATATATTTCACATTCATTCTAGAAATTGTAATGTGCTTATGATGACTTTTAAATCCAGAGAAATGTGTCTTGGCTGTTATAATTTTATTTTGTGTACACCTTGCATCATTAATGGAATACGGTTGTCCTTAACTAATGAAGTGTACAGTATATAAATGTGAGATTTGTGTAGCAATGTCTTCTAACCAAAACATTCACATACTGTAAGAGAGAAGATCTTCAACATACTGTACATAAATATAGTATATATTGTATGGCAAATTTAAAACTCTGAATTATTTAACAATGTTTTAAGCAACATACAGTACCTTCAAATACCACTAAATGTGAAAATGTTCCTAATTGAATTATTTCTTAAATATATTCCTTAAATTTTGATTGCATATTTTAAAAATATTTTTCTTTCAAACTAAGTTTCTGCACTAAACATTTAACGTTATTGCTCTTTTAAAAAAAAAAATTTTTTTTACCTTTTTCAAAATGTTTTGTAACACCATCATTGTTTGTAGTGCAATTGTTTGGCATTCTGTGTCTTGATCATTGTCAATAATATCTAAAAAGAAAATATTAAAACAAAATTATATACTAGAAAATGATAGCTGGTTTGAATGTTAGAAATTAAAATCTAGATCTTATCTTTTTTTTTTTTTACTAACAATTATTACAAACATTCATGAAGGCATTTATGCTCTTTAACCTATTTTTTTACTTCTTCAGTCTTTACAAAAAATAATAATGATATACACCGAGTAATGCTTGATAAAATGGAAAAGTGCTAGCCTAAAACTTTGAAAGCAAGTAAATTAAAAAAAAACCTTGACAAACATGCTTTAAGGGGTACTCCTAAACTGCCTTTAATATCAGCTGCTAAATTTTAATCAGGCTTTCAGAAAAGGGACGTTTTGGTGTCATTTACGCCCTAATTTTACAAAAAACGCTTTTTTTGTAAAATTAGGGAGTTAATAGACATTCTAGGTGGCATATAATTTCTCAAGACGTCAAAGCATAAATCTAGAGTCAATAATAATTAATACACTTGAAACGAACAAAATAATATATACAGTATATAATATTACGAACGATGACAGCATTTTTAAATCTTTTGAGAACAGTATATACACTGATATACAATAACCTACTGTACATTGGTGTAATTATCTAATATAATAAAAGGCCAGTTTGGTCATGTATTATTAAGTATTCTTAAGTACTCAGGCATTAGGTACTATTAAGTATTAGGTATTCTTAGGTATTATTATGTATTCTTAGGTACTCTTAGGTATTCTTAGGTACTCAGGTATTCTTATGTACCGTACTCTTAGGTATTATTAGGTACTCTTACTGTAGGTATTATTAGGTATGTTTAAGAACTTTTGGTTAAAAACATCATGTTAGAATTGTGGCAGAAATCAAATTGTTTGACTGCCACCTTAAAATTTTAGGGAGTCAATGGAAGTCATCATCAAATAATTATCTGAAAGCCTGTAAAAAAAATCTAAATTTTTTTGTATTTTATTTTACTTATGATGTGAATCATTACAAATAATGACATGTTCGAACCTGTTAGCCAGCTACAATTTTCCATCAAACAATCCATGTATTCAGAGGCTAAAATCTGGGAGGAGACACTTTTTAATACCATGTGAATGCAGTAGATCAAACTCTTCCTCACATAACTAAAAATAAACAAATAAAGAACATTTGTCAGGAAAAAAAGTTGAATCTTTTTTTTTTCAGGAATCAGAGCAACATGGCAGTCCAGAAGACGACCTATACCGCATGGCATGATTCATGAGAATGAACCATTGTGCAATGGCAGTAGGCAGACCATGAGGCTGAGGGTTTGTTCGGAATCAGTTTTCTNANG
>PXIH01S0002191.1:38209-48855 GCA_003024985.2 Euperipatoides rowelli | reverse complement strand
CAAATGTTTGTAAACATGGAGGAATTATGGGACAGGATTGTCCAGGATTTGAACACAGTATCTGAGGAGATGTTAAACAATTGTTTGGAGAAAAAACGAGTACAGACTAGATATTCTTAGAGCTACAAAAGAAGCACATGTGGAAGTTTACTAATCATGATCGCAAATGTTTGAAAACATGGAGGAATTATGGGACAGGATTGTCCAGGATTTGAACACAGTTTTGGAAGAGATGTTAAACAATGTTTAAAGAGAAATCGAATACAGACTACATATTCTCAGAACTACAAAAGGATCATGTGGAAATTTACTAGTCATGATTCCAGATGTTTGTAAAAAAAAAAAAATTAGCAATGTGCAATTAACTGTTTTTTTCAATATCTGTTAGTATTTTCTGTAGTGCATAAATTATGTGCACTCTGTGCATAATTTTAATTATTAAAAACCTATAGCAGACACGATCTTTGCTTTCACTTATAGATTGGCAACATCCTACCATATTACATGAAATTTAGTACCATAAAGCATGCACACATGATCAATCTCACATTTTTCTACAATATATTTTTCTCCAATAGATATTTTTTTATCACAAAGATAAAAGAGAAGATCTGCAAAATATCATTCCTTTATTAGATTGACCATTGTGAAAGTTGTGACAATGCCCATATTTTTCACTTAGTTATTCTCTTGAGTATTTCACAAAACACACTTCCATTTTTTAGTGATTGCAGACAAAGACTGTTTTGAGGCATGTATGTGTCTTTCATGCATATATTCACGAGAAATTAATGTCTCGAGTGAAAACTGGCATTATATGAAATGTTTTCAGATCAAAGTCAATATCTATATAATAATAGAGTAGAAATGTCTGTATATTCTAAGGTTTTCTATTCCTCCTCAACCACTCATTTTTGGGCTCCCTATGAACTTCCCTTCCCTGGGGATAAGTTTTTAAAAGTTTAGAATAAAAGGATTCATGAAGCTTGCTGTCTAGCTCTATAGCAAACTCTGGTGCTCCCATTACTCTAGAAACAGCCAAAGATACATTTTTAAAATTTATTTGTCGCCACTGAATGACTTCTTTCTCTTAACTGGTACACATTTACAAGATGTATCAAATCACATCTCCATTTATAGGAGGTCAATCAAAGCCATTCAGTCTCAAATGAAAACTGATATCTTCAGAGTGACATCGACTGTAGGATCTATAACTGTATTGTCCAACCTGATTACCATTTACCACATTTGACAGAATGGCTACTAATGTGCAATGAATTGGCAAATGTTGATTGGGTGCATTCTCTATTGCGGGAGTTTATGCTCATTAATCGCCAAAGATTTCTGTTTTGAGCTCTTGTTTTTAATACAGAGAATTCCTTGGTGTTAACCCCTTAAGGTCATCCAACCATTCTCTAATCCAAAAGTTGATAGCCAAAAAAAAAACTCTTATCAAATCTTAGCAGTTAAATAAAAACTTGGTGAAAATTTGTTTGTTGTTTCTTGATTTGGGTGATTTTGAAAAAAAAACGATTTAAAACAGTATTTATTTGGTAAATCTATTTTTTTTAGCACACTTATCATTTGTTAGGGGATGGCGGGAGGGGTTGGTGTTATTTGGCACCATGCTAGAGGACAAAAATGCACTATAAAACTGCCCACGTGCACTTATTTTGCTAGAATCAGAATCTTTAAAAGATTGTTTTTCAAAATGGCCCACTTATTTGCATTACATGTTAACACTCTCCTGAATCTTAGATGAGGTAAAAACTAAGGGGGCGCTGTTGCTTGGCACAGCTTGTATTTCTTTTAGATGATCAAAACGTTTAAGTGTGGTGATGGTGTACTTGTTTGACAATGGTACACTTTACCTAACTTTGACTGAGAAATAGGGGTGGTGCACTTTTTCAGCAGGGCGCCCGTTGACAGTATTCTGCGGAACTAATTATAATGATTGTAATTATTTCTGAATATTTAAATTTCTTTAATCCCCTCATTCCAGAGTTGCACAATTTGCATTCCTATAATAATTTATATTGCAGTACATTTATCAGAGAATGATCAATTTATTCCAGAAATGATCTTATCTTTCATTTGTATATATCATAAACCATCAGCACCTTATTAATTTCTATTATCCTACTTAATTTGGTTTTCTCTTATGGAAAATTTCTGTATTGCAAAGATAAAAGATAAGAACTGAAACTTACCGGGCTAAGGCATTAGAAGAACGATCATTATGGAAGCCATAGAAAATGCTGTTCCTTTGACTTAATTTTTTTTATTGACCAATGATCAACATTTGAATATGAGGTTGTTACATAGTAAGTGTCTTACGCTTTGTGTCTCAGTGAAATAGTTTTTTCATACAATAATTCAACTTGTTAAAATCATTGCATTTACAATTATATGACAAATAGAATGTCATTATTAAATTTTGCTTGTCTTAGTGACAGGTGTTTGTTTTTAAACAGAAAATTGAAATTTATGGGAAACCAATTAACATAAAAAGTTATATGATTATTTCATTTTAAACATTGTAATAAAAAATTTAAATATGAGGAAAATCGTGATTTCCCATGAATTAAATTCTAAAGACACCTGCTTCATAACAGTCTTGCATTTTCTGAAAAACAGTCGTCAAACCGCCATTTAGAGAAACGATCAAGAAAAAGACCAAACCAAAAGCAATGAATTTGCCATGGCTTCCATTAATAGTCAATCTACTAATGATTGACTTGTGATTCTCTTCATTTTATCTTTGCAATAAAGAATTGAACTGTGGCTTCCATAATAGTCAATCTACTAAGGGATTGACATTGACAATCTACTAATGGATTGACATTGTCAAGCTACTAATGCATTGACATATTGAGGTTCTCCTCATTTTATATTTGCAATAAAGAAATTAACAATATGGGAAAAAATATATTAGAAAAATGAGAGAATGATAATGTGCTGACACTTTATGGTAATATTTCAGTCACTTTCCAATGTACAGGTCATAATAAGAACATGCTTTCCTTTAGCAGCACAAATGATTGAGCTTTTGCCATTATCCTACTTATCTTAGTGTGCTTTCAAAACCTATTAAAGAGAACAAATTTAATCTTGAAATTATGTCATAATAACTTTGTGTTGTCTATTTCATGCCATATCTCATGCGATTTTGGTGAACTTGGAAGTATGAGTCAAACAACAAATTAGTTCAGTATTGATTGAATCGCTTCCCATGCACTTGAAGTAATTGTAATAATTACAAAAAACGTAACTGGATCTTAGGTCTAAAACCATTTTTTTTAAATGTATGACATTAATAATTTGCATTCCATATTTATGATATAAATGCTTTATCTTCATTACCTTCAAACTAGTATTAAATTCAAGTTTCTACCTTTGTTTGTTTGTTTTTTTTGGGGGGTGAGTGTAACAAAAAGAATGCAATATTGTCTTCATGCCTCTTCTTTTTTTTTTGTCCATTTTGGAGCCCTAACTCAGTGGCATATCTACTTAAGGGCTAATAGGTCTTGAGCCTAGGGTGCCCAAGTTCTAGGGTACACCAAGACACAACATAGTGTGACAATGTTAAAGAAGCAATAAAAGTGTAACAAAAAATTTTTTTTATTTAATTGACAAATGAAAGTCAATATTTATTAGTTATTAGCATTTAAATTTAGGATATACTAGTAAATAAGCCCGTTACACGGGCATCAACCATTTTTTTTTTGTTTAAGCCCTTTTTATGTAAGAGAAAACGCCACTTAAAGTTTCTAAAAATAGTTCCTACGCCGATCTTTTAAGCCCATTAAACCTTTTTTTTTATACCACAGTGATCTATGAGAAGGAGAAAAAAAATTTCAAATAAACCTGTTAGATGGCACTGTTACTGGCTTCATAACACGCTATTCCAATTAGTATATTGGATTGAGGTGATAATGAAATTTATTTAAATGTCTTTTTAATCATTAGATGGACCTAAAATAGTTCTTTATAAAACAAAAACAATATACATATTATATGCTCATAGTTTAAAATAATTTTATTTGGAAATTGAACTATTAAAAAAAAAAAATGGCTTTACACCCTAATTTTTCCCTCCTCCATATATATTTTTGTGCACCCAATAGATGATTTTCTAGCACTGTAATAATTTTCATCATATAACTTTAATAAATATTAATCAATTTATAATAAGTTTTGGAATATTTTCGTCTTATGATGCATAAGTAAACTTCACCCGTCATTATCTCATCAATTCTTATGTAATAAGATTTATTCATTTTCAATATATTTAATTTCATTCTTATGTTCAAACTTTAAATACGATATTACTTATTTCCATTATTTTAAAATTCTGTGAGTTTTTATTAGTTTTTTTATCATTTTATTATTGGAGTATATTTCCATTTTCCATTAAAATAAAAAGTAGTGAGCCCTGATGATAGCCTATTAAATGGGCTTTTATTCCTTAGATGTTTTGGAAAATTAGATTATTTTTTTTACATTGATTTTAAGTCACATCAAATAGACATTCAATGACCATAGGGTTGAATAAATTATAATTTAAAAAAAAAAAGAGTAAATTTGAACAAAATTTAATTATGGAGTTATCTCTGACCTATAGGAAATCAATTGCAATATATAAAAAGTAAAAAAACTAGCTTTACAAAACATTCACATGTCAATAAAATTAAATTATTTCATTCTCTAGTTATCAAAAATGATGTGAAATAAAAGCAAAAAGAGAGATAAAATGATCGAGAAACAAGCCCTAAATGTCATAAGAGATGAGGAACCATAGTAAATAAAAATATTTGCATAGTTATAGGTAAACGCTTTACCTATAAAATAAATAAAAATCCTCACGATTTAAGATTTAATGAAATAAATTATCAGAAAACAACGGAGTAAATTGTAGATGCGAAGGTAGAACCTACGGGTTGTGTCATGAAATAGATTCAGTAGGACATGGTGACGACCCTTTCTTTACACTTTAGCATGCTGTAGGGGACATACACAGGAAAGAAACCATGTCCAACAAAAAGAGAAGATGGGTNAGATAGGCAACCCAAAAGAGAATATTAAGGAGCTACTTTTCTAATATTAATAAATAAATAGATAACAGAGTGGAATACACAGATAGCTCTTTGTAATATATTATATAGTGCACCTGAATACAAAACAGCATTTTTAATTTCAGTTCAAATTTTTCTCAGACTAAAATTCTCTTTTGTTCTGCACAGGATTCCATTGGGAAGAAATATAACTAACACCTCTTAGATTTCTTGTAATATAGGTCCTATTTAAGCCTTTTAGCCTATTGTTTTTTTTAATTTTCCCATTTTTGATATGTAAAAAAATCTACCTATTAGTGAGACTTTCTCTGTCATCATGTTGATGCATTTGTCTAGCCAAGACCTGGCCAAACATTTCAACTACCATAAAGGCCCAGATATACACTAAAATTCCTTTAATCTGGATGTCTGTATTGTAATCCAAATGTTTCCATTATCCAGATTATCAATTATTACAAATATTTAAACTGTTCTGTATTAATCTAATATATATGGGAGTATTGTATTTATTTTGATTGGGTATAATCAAATTAAATTTATCTTTTTTTTGCAATTTTCTCTCCCCACTTTATGTACAGTATTTTAATATCCTTTTATACAATCATAGGTCATTATAAAATAAACTTTGAATGAAGTTTACTAAAATGGTAGGATTTATTTTTAATAGGAAAAATCAATTTTAAAAAAAAAACACAATACAGAAAATTACTTATAAAGGCTTTTTTTTTTAAATTATCAAATCTGAATATTTCTTTATTCAGAATGGGTATGTCTCCCCAAATATACAGAATAGAGGAATTTTACTGTAAATAGTATACTGTATATAAAATAATCATCTGTAGGCCTAATTTGATTGGGTAAAGTGAAAAATGGGTTGATAAAAATTTTAACAAGAAATAAAAATGTGATAAAAAATGATCTAATAATGGAATTTACAAACTCCATTTATCCTATTTATATTTATTTTGCAATAATGTTATTTTAATTACTAATATTCTTCTTACTGAATTAATATTTCTGTTTGTTAATCCCTAGAATTAATAGGAAATAAATATCATACTTTTTGTTTTGTCAATTTCCATTATTGTGAATCTTACTAGCTAAACAGTATGTGTAATCTACCAATAATAATTCTTTAAAAAAAAAAATTTTTTTTTTCATTATTATTATTAAAAAAAAAGATACCGTAATTTATTTTACAACAAAGTTATTTTAAAGAAATTGTTAAACAGTACACTGCAACAGCAGGTGTGGGAGCTATTAACCTTCTAGCGGGTGCGCTGTCGTAAATTTTACGGCAAATCCAAATTTTTATAAAATTGTTTATGTGTATAGTCTTGTGGGTTTATCGCTACCTTTTATATATTGCATGATAAAATGGTGGGTGTTGGTAGATGTGTCAGATAGGTCTAACCCTTTCATTTGAAAATAAAAGTCTGAGAAAAATCATTTTCCATGTGGTAAACTATCCTGAGTCTTTCAAAAAGATGTGCACAAGTTTGTACACTTGTGCTATGCAAGAAACCTTAATAAACTTTTACTATGAAGTAGAGCATCTCTATGCAAACACCATGCTTCTCTTCTAAGAGAAAATGAATTACATTAATCCATTAGCAAATGGAAGTTATAAAATGTCTTTCCATACTGATCAATCGATCAGTATGGAAAGACATTTTATGAATTTTGCTGTATATTAGAAGTTGCATTTTGCATTTGTGTTACCAAGAGTTTTATACGGCTAAAAATGATTTTGCCACATTTAATGCACCTGTAAAATGGTTAAAGACAGACATTCCCCTGCCCTCTATACAACTCATTCTACTAATGGAACGATCTGACTTGGTTTCTTGCATTAACCTTAGCAGTAAAACATACTTTTCCATAGAAGGATATAAATATACAGTATTAGAAAGAAAAGCATGGAGATTCATTATGTGCTGACACTTTGAAAATTTGATTTCTGCCAAACCATTTGATCACTCTCCATTGCATATATCATGTAATGCTGTATATCATGATAGTGTAGGTATGCGCCTATCTTGAATGGCACCACACTGAAAACTTATTATTTGCTGTGTGTTGCAGTAAAAAATACCCTGGATAAATTTTGTTGTATAACAAGGACTTTTAGAGCAAATATTGTATAAACAACTACTTTTCATGTATATATTAAGGGGGAGGATGTGTTTAGAGGTATTCTCAGCCAAGTTTATTAGTATAATCTCATTTAATCAACTTGTATCTATCTAGTGTCAACAGTTATTAACTTTGTCACTGGACATTATTAAACCAGGGCTGTAGCTAGAGGTGGACATTGCCCTACCTTTACAATGTCCATGCCCTACCTTGAAAAAAGGGATCTTTTTAAGTTCTCCCCCTCCCCCTTTCCTAATTTTTAAATAATCAAATTTTTAATTCTTACACCCAAAACTTATGTAATTTGAAGGAATTATCTAAAATTAAATTGTATGTATATATTTTTAATCTAGGCCTATATTAAAAGTTTAGAAAATTAGAATAGTTAAAAAAAATCACTAATTAAAATTTTACACTTATTTAAATGTTTAAATATGTCTGCTGTCAATGAACGAAATCAATAAAGATAAGAGACTCTAAAACGCGATTATATAAGTATACATTTTACCGCGTTTTTGACATCTGCGCATATATTTTGGTCATTATCTTAAATTGACCGGAAATTGGATCAAACTTCTAGAAATCGATCAAAAAAGATTATTTCACCCCTTCATCATCATAGGGTTGGGAAAAAGTGAGTTTAATACGTAGTTGGAGTTAGGGTTCAGGGTTAGGGTAAGATTAGGACTCTAAATACCAAAAATAAAGCTGCTAGCCATCTTAACTGTACATGCGCAATAGACTAAAATGATACTTATATAAGCGCGTTTTAGACTCTCGTATAAAGATAACCCCCCAACATTTATTAATTTATCATGGTTGAAATGGATAACAGTCTTATTTTATTTCTACAGTCCTAACCTTACCCTTACCCTGAACCCTAACTCCTACTATTATGCCCCAACCCTATGATAATCAAGAGGTGAAATAATTAGGGGGAGGGGGAGGTTAAAAGTGCCAAAAAAAGTTTTTTTAAAAAAAAAAAAAAGCTAATCAAAAAACCCTACTTGAAATTTATGATGCCCTATGTTACATTTTATCCTAGCTAAGGCCCTGTATTAAACTTATCAGTTAAGTAGGGACAGGTTTTAGTATAGATGTTATACGGGTAATTCTCTATTACTTGTCATGTGATTTTGGCATGGGCCGCCATCTTTTATAATGCTAGTGTATGTAGATGTTCTACATTGTGAGCGGAATCTGAAATGGCAATTAAACTACAGCACATACAATAAGTAAGGAATTGTGTATTTGAATGATTTATGTTGATAAAGATTACAGTTATTTGTGTGATTATAGCATATTAAGTTATCATCAATCTAACAATTTTCAGTGCCACAAGACTAGCGTTGATTGGAGACCTTGCCTGTGCTTGGATACCATACTGGCAGCATATATTTCTATTTACAGCTACATCAAGATGAAGATTACTCAAATTGATCTCTGCAACTAGCGCTGTGTATGTCACCTTTCATTGAAAACACTGTGTTTTTAAAACATGCTTTATATTTTTTTCCTGTGTGGCAAATCCAATTGAAAGCTATGTGTTTTATAAATTGTTCGCATCACCACAATGCACAGCTGTGTCCTGTGTGACACTGGTCGAAGGATTAAAACATATCGCAAATAGAAAATTTAACAAAAGTTAAATGAAAATTAATTTATTTTTAAAATACAGGGTGTCCCAAAAGTCACTCTATTTGGTGAAATAGATGAATTTAAAAAAAAAAAAAAAAAATCACCTAATGACATGTTTATAAGCATATATTTACACAGAATACAGCTATTTACATGGTGTTACAACTATTATTATTCAACAATTTCTTGCACCCCAACTTTTACACAATGGTCTTATCACAACTGCAGTTTTTCAGCAGATGGGGCACCTTGCCACTATGCCTTAAAACGTTCAAGACTACCTCAACATACATCACCCCCAATCAGTCAATTGGGCATAGAGAAGCTTCAATGAGTGTCATGTCTCCCAATTCATTAAATTTCTTACCTGGGGTTTCATTAAATTAAAGTTTTTCAAAGAAAGAAATCAAGATGTACCAGATATTTGAAATCGTTTATGGGAGTTAATTCATAAAATAACATCTGAAATACTTGTGAATTTGTTCTACAATGCAACTGACTTGTTTAAGATTTGTAGAACACTGATGATGCACATGTACTATGGATAGAAGGGTTTAAGTAGTGCATCTCATGCTGTGAAAAGTTTGGGCTTTGTTCAACTTCAAAAAACTAGAATGATCTTAGCTAAATAATATGGAAACTCTTGGCTTTTAAAAAGCAAAAATACTTGTTTGATCTATTGACACAATATACATAATTATTATTCAAGACTATAGAGGTCTTTTTGTGCCTTTTGCTATAACAACCACATGTCTAAAAGCATACTCTTGTTATTGACCCAGTTTGTGGTATAAAATCCCTGCATCAATAAGATCTCTGAACAACCTAGTATCATTTAAAAATAAACATTTGATTTTTTTTTACAGAATCAATGATGATTCTTTAAAAAATTTCGAAATTTTTATTATATCTTATTGAATCAATTAATAACATATTAGTTTATTTTAAGGTTTTGTACTTAATATTTTTTTTTTCTCGTTTTGCTTAATATCACTATACTAATATTAATTTACTAAAAAGTACCTAGAGACCGCAGAATTTTGTTCTGTGAAGGTTTGGCCTTTTTTTTTATCTATCTATGCATTTAATGATTTATTTTGATTCATTTTCTGTATTTTGTATACAATCATATGCGTAAAATCATGTTGTTAGGTAATTTTTTTTTTAAAATTCACCTTATTTCAACCAAAGTGTTAGTGACTTTTGCAACACTAACAGTACCTAGTTTGAGGCATTTAATTCTTGGAAAACAAAAATACAAACTCCCTTCTGTTCATAGCATCACAATTAAATTTAATCCTCATGTTTTCTTACACCAGTCCAAAACAGTACAATAACTATACTAATTAAATTATTAGAAAAAATAAATAACATTTTTTATATTTATCATCTTTTTACTTCTTTAAAAACAAGGTTTGGGTATGAAATAAGATCTGAATATTTAATTTTTTTTAGAATTTTTAGTGTTCAAAATATTTTATTACACTGTTCTCTTTGATTACTGCAAGCACTTTGGAGAGATTCATCCTGACATCGTGGTTCAGTCAGTAGCAGTACCGACTGAATACGTGTTGAGCACATATGCTGGAAAAAGTAGCACAGGTCTGCGTCCCAGTTGAGCCGGTTATGGAACAGTTTTTTTTCCATGGCTTCAAACATCTTGGTTAGGGATTTTAACCTAGTACGCTGTCTCATTGGAACCTGGCTACTCTCTCTAGTTACTTGCTAATTAAAGGTCAAATGTAACGGATTTTTTTAATTTTTTTTATTATTGATTTTCAAAGATAATTACTATTA
>PXIH01S0002191.1:22194-32367 GCA_003024985.2 Euperipatoides rowelli | reverse complement strand
TTGAAATACAACGGGGTCCTAGATATCCCACTCCTCCCTACTCTATATCTCCATCCCCTGAGTAATTCGACACCTAAAATGCCAAAGAACTTAGACAGAAACAATCATAGACACTGCTAGATTATATTATATGATAGTCCAATACTATTCTCAGAATAAAAGCTAACAGCCTATCTCGGTTTTAGAACTAACAAAAAATTAAAATACACATCACATTATTACTAATGCAAAAAAATTAACTATATTAAAAGTAAAACATCAAACATACTTATAGATGGCTGAGTTTATGTCAGCCTCTGATAAAACTCTATATGGACATCTTTAAAAGTAAGATGCTGTTCAGCCAACTGTCTCGCTTAAACTTATAATGATTGGACAAGGAAAGTGGCACGACCAAAATAAAATAAAATAGAAGAAAAAAAATGAATTAAATAATTATTATTTGAACATGTTCTTTGTTTAATTTATTTATTTAGCAAAATATCCTAGATAAAAATCATTTTATCCCCGACTATCATGAAACATAAATAATTAAAACAGTCCTTAACTGTAATTTAGATAAAAATGATCACATAAAAATAATAAAAAAAGGGATTTCTGAACTTATAATAATATAATATAATAATAAAAAAAAACTTTCTGATTGTGTACCGTGTACACATAATGTTAGTAATTTAAGATTGGGGATCCAAGAAAGAAGCAGGACGAATATTCATAATGTTAATAGAAAATAGTGCAGGATCTTTAAAGGAAAAGATTGGATTATTCATAATGTTAGCAAAATTTATCTTACCGCCTAGAAAAATTGATTGTTTTTTTCATATTGTTGGTTAAATTGTCGTAGCAGTAATCAGTAAAATTTGATTAGTTTTGTTCAGAATGGTAGTAAAATTAATTGTCTGAATTCAGAAGATGCATGTATATAGTAAATATTGATTAGATGAGAAAGTTCTGATAACAGCTACAATGCACTTGTATCATAAAAAGGCCTTGGAAGTAATTAGCGGCATTATTACCAACTGCTCGATTGCAAGTTATGCAAAGTCTTTCAGATAGCAACTGAACATAGAAGAATAGTTAAAATGTTAGAGTAGTAGGAGCTAGTGTCCATATAAAATTCTCCAAACCTTGTTTTGGAGTATATATAAAGCTTTTTGACAGTTTCCTAACGTTTTTGACCCGCTGAATCCGAATTCGTTGAGTGCCAGATGCTAACCCTTGAGCAGTCTTTACAAAATGGCGCAATCTAAAATGAACGCCATTCTGCTGGCACAATTTTGTTTTTTCTTCTATAACTTGAGTTTGATGCAGTTTTAATCGCACCAAATTTTGGTTAATTTCCTTTTTGTAAAATGAAATTCATAGAATATTATTAATATTATTATTTATCAGAGCGTTCATTATGGCATTTTGTCCACTATTTAGCAGTAATGCACGCTTAAAGAAGAACAAGGAAAGTTTCAAAATTACACAAACAATTTTTTATTACAATCACAAGAAATGTTTGAGTTGCACCTTCTTAATAAGATTACACAAAACTATATTGGGCTTTTTTTATTCTAATTCTTCATCAATATCGCTTTCATCTAATATAATTAACGAATTCAAACATTATGATTCCCTTACAAGAACAGAAACCACTGCATGACATGGACATTTTTCTACAGGAACACAATGCACTTTTGCATCCTGTGTTACATTTGTAGCTGATCAAATTGAGAATTTCACTTGGTGCAGCTTGTTGTCCTTGGACGATTTTTACGGGTTGTAACTTATTTCCCAGTTTTTCCCAGCTGTAATCTAATGGATTAAGGGAAGGTGGTGAAGGCGAAGCAACAGATTTTCATTACATTGTTTGGTAATGTGCACGTTGACAGTGGGGATGGAATCAAACATCAGTAGGTGTTAAGCTATTAACCTATAAGTGCCTGAAGCCTTTTTCTAAAAATGTACCCACTACCCACTGGCCTGATTATAATTCCTTGCAACTTTGAAATTTCCGACTAAAAGTCTTAAAAAGCAAACTGTGCCTTTATTTTAGGAGATAAGTTTATAAAACTATACATTTTCTGAAACCTTATTAAATTTTCTTTGAAACTGTGTTTTCAGATTTAATTTATATTAAAATATATTGAAATTATGAAAATTGAACTTTAAAAAGGGGAAAAAATTTCAATTTTTTAAATAAATATTCAATTTTAAGAATTTCTTTACTATTATAACTATATATTATTCTAAAACATAAATATAATATTGAAATAAATCTTATTAGCTTTAAACAAAACCATAAAATATTTTTGTAGGACACATATTAGTTTACTTATGGTCATTTAAAAAAAAAAAAACAGAAAATTTTCTAGGTTTGACAAGTCAAATATACAGAAATAAATAGTATGACCAGTAAGTAGTGACATTTATGATCAGAAAATTATATTTTAAAAAATCTGTAAATATACATTTTCATGCAATTTTTTTTCCACACGTTTTAAAACATACTTAGGCACTTATAGGTCAAGCTTCGGTGATATATACCGCTTTCCTCCAAGCTTCAGTTAAAATATAGTTGAACCTAAATTATTCAAAGGTAATTAATCCTCTTAGAGGGGACATAAATTTAGATGTTGACATTGTTAAATCGTCATTTGTGCTATTGGATCACAGGTTGATTTTGTATTTGTATGAACTCGGCTTTTTCTCAATGGTCGCCTTTCTAATGCCGGAAATCGAAGATACAGTTGGCTATCGCAACCAGTTAATGCATGTGCTGCCAAAAGATTTGAAATGATAGCTTCATGTTTCTTGAAAACCTCATTAATGTTAATGCAACTCTGACGCATTGAGCATCTCTCTATGGTTAACTCAGTATCTTGATGCATTCCACCACTTTTTTCATGTAGATGATGAGCCATGTACACAATAAATCAGTGTTGTATGATACAACAGTAATTTTTGATTTTCCTTTTGCAGCTTCTTGAATATATGAACACAATTGTTGCTTCTTCATGAGTAACAGCAATCTGTTGAAGACCTTTCCCAATTTTGATCGGTAAACNATCTGTCCAGTTACTATTACCGTTTTACTTGGAAGAACCTACATTGAGCATAGCCTATTACAATGAATTTAGAATTCTGTTCCTTATTGGCTATCACTCTGTTAGGTAGTGGAGAATCCTCAGTAAGCTGAAACATGCGACAAAAGCCTTTCACATGTGTGGATTGACAGTGATTTTGTATTTAATTCATAGTATCTATCAAAAACAATGTGTGCTACTGGTATATTTTGTATGTGTCGATTAATGTGTCTTTCTGCAGCATCTATTTAATGGCTGACCTTTGATGGAATCGACGGCCAAGACACAGTCCACAATACAGCACATGCATCAAGAATGATAACGTCCGGACAGGTTTTTCCTCATACTCCACATTCTACTTGTAGCATTGATTTCAATTTTGATTTATTTGGATCTCTCATCCTGCCATCATCGTCAAACATGGCGGTTGGATGTGGGGCCAGTTCATAACTGAACAAAGTCTTTGAGGTGATTGACTCCCTTGATGATGTCATTATTCCCATTAGTCTACAATATGTAAATCCTGTATTCAATATTTGTTGTGACTTGCCAATTTTAGTCGTATTTTTAGTGAATGACACCATTGTCTTAACCATCTTATGTAAGGTTTGGCGGAATCCTTGGGGCCATTCTCTTTCATATTCAATGTAGTAACGTTGTCCAATCATTGCCGCAGTCATTGTTCCATCTAGATTTAGGCGATATTTTCGAAAGAAATGCCATTAACATTCCATTGCATTGATTCATAATTTTATCCATAGATATGTATAATTTGTATGTGTCAAGATTAGGTCTACTACATTCACACCTAATCTACTTAAACAGTTGAGCTGCATATTGACTACAGTCCTCATCTATGTCATTTTCTATATGAACTTTGGACGCTAGTGCACTTCTAAAACTAACTATTGATGCGACACCAGGATATGATTGCACAAGCAACTCTAGCTGAAGGATATCTTGCAGTTCATTTATCACTCAACGCTTAGACAGACTAGTTCCACCATAACTTTTGTACAAATTGTATAGGTCTATCGTATTCCATATACGATCAGGGTTAGCTTTCATTTCTCTAATTAGTGTGTTTAAACTTATGTCTACATTTTTCACATTTACATTACCTACAGGCTTGTTACTGAAAAAGTTTGGTGCAATCTTTATGATAATGACCATCCGCTGCATGCTAGTCACTAAGTGCTCCAGTTGCTCTAAAGGCAACATCTTCTCCCCAAGAGTCACAGTGCTGGTCGACTTGTTGGAGGATGGATTGTTTGAATGTAGTCTGTCCAATTCTATCACTTGTTCTACAAAGAAATGATTCTTTCCATCGGCCCGGATTTTTCTTTGGTCGCTCAATTTGATAACTAGTACCACAGGATTTGCAGTGTTGTAGAAAGTTAAATGCTGATGACACTTCACCTCTTCTCAGTCACTTTCAGGAGTATCAGTCGCTTGTTGATGATGCTTCAATATAAAACGTTCGATGTGATGTTTAGAACAGTATGCGCTAACACAATTGATATGAGATGTAAACTGTGTAGCACCACCAGGAAGTTTTTCATGGAGATCATCCTCACGTTTAATGCTGATTTAGCGTAAAGTGTCTATTCTTTTTTAAACTTTGACAGTGTGATCAGTGATCCCACAAATTAAAAAAAAATCAAATTAGTATAAATATTAATCATTTCATAGCTCTTTTAATTTATATTATATAAAGTGCACAACTGTTTTAAGTAAGAGCTAGTGTGAGCTGAACCTTGTTTTCGGGTATATATAATGTTTCTCGATCATTGTGACCCGCTGAATCCAAATTTGTTGAAAATTATTCAAAATTTGGTGTGGTTCACAATTCAAAACCAATTTTCAAAAAATTGCCTTGTCCAATTTTAGTGTTCTATACATAATTTGATAGTTCTTTTAATTTTATATTAAATAGAGTGCACCACTGTTATGATTGGACGTAGTAAACTCGAATTATAGAAGCAAACCAACTTTGCGCCAGTGGAAAGGTGGTCATCTTGGATTCCACCATCTTGTGGAAAATGCTTAAGCTATAGCATCTGGCACTCAACGGATTCATATTCAGCGGGTCAAAAAGGTTAGCAAACCGTTGAGAAACATTATATAGGCTATACCTGAAAACAAGATTCAGCTCACACTAGCTCCTACAAGAGGGATCGTCTTCTGTCATCAGGCTGAGCTGTAGATTAGATTATGACTCCTGCTTATCTCTTGACTCGATTAACACAGGCTGAGTTTTACCTCAATTCCTTTTTCTAATGGTGTGTCTACAAAGAAGGATCAGCACTATTTGACTGCTTTTTACTTCAAACTCTTCGGTTCAGCAATGCAAAGCAAATTTATTGAGTTTAAAGAGCAGCATTATTGCTATAATGCGAAGAAAGTGAGAAAATTCTAAGAGATCGGCACAAAACTGACAGCAAAAACTGATACTCCCCATTTGGGGATTTTCTACACTAGTGATGTCGCTAGTCCTACGAGTTGAAAAATTCTCAAGTTTGTTCATTTATAATTTTAAAGTTCCCAGACTCACAATAGGCTAGTTTAGATCACAGGTTAANTGATTTGACTTCGCTGTACCTATCATTGTTTCCTGTCAAATTTAGAGTTAGCAAAGCTGATGAAGGGAAGAGTGAATTAAATAAAGAGCCAATCATAAATTAAATAATAGTAAAATTAAAGTGTTGTAAATTGTAATGGCCAAAACTTCCTGGACAGGGGTATGCAGAAGTTTCAAACCAAACTTATCTCAAGCGGATTACTAAAAACTGAAAACAAACAACTTGATTGTTTGAAGAGACCATTTCCGCAGGAGGACTCCGGATTCTAAGTTGGTCAAAAGAACTTGACCTGTTGTTCTAAAATTGAAACTTTTTAAGTGTAAAAATTGTAATTAAATAAATTTCCTTAACTTTAATATAGGGCTCTATATCGATATATATGAAAAATGCTCACAAAGCCACAAAACATGATATAAAGGCAAAATTAATAACTAGAGGTTAGAAAGCTATACAAATAAATAATAAACAAAAAATAATTATTAAAATATCTTGAATATTGCTGGTTTTATTTAATAAATTGATTGAATAACAGTATGCATGGGAATTCTAGATCACCTATAGCCTCTCTCCTTGATAGCCAAATTAGCAACATTACTTTTTTTTACAAACCGAAATGTTTGGATTAAAAATTGAAAAGGCTGTAGGTTATAAAATATGTGACGGTAAAAATATGAATATTAGTTAAAATTAATAATATTAGAAAATTCAAAAGGTAAACCGTAATACTTTAAACTAAATAATAGTTTTATTCTCATAAAATAAACAATAACTTATCAATAAGGGAAAACGGAGATCTCTAGAATTACCAATGCTTACAGAAGGGGTATATAAAACATACAGTATAGTGATTTTATATTTATTTAAAATAATTGATTCACGGATTGAAATTATGAACTTTAAAATTTAGGATTTAATTGAACAATCATAAAGATTAAAAATTGAATTTATTAACATTAATCCCATATTTATTCTGGACATTATTATACTTTATTAAAAATTAATTAACTTGAAATATAATTATCTCACAAAGAATTAAAAAACTTGAAAAATTGTGGAAAATTCCCATTTCATTCATAATTCTGTCTGTCAGTCCAAGTAAACGCTCTTCTCTATAGAAATAATGCTTAAAAGTGTCAGTACTTGTTGCGGTTTAGTAAAAATGACCTAAATGTTGACTATACTTGGTCATGGCTGTAGTATTATGGTATATGACTTTAATGAATTATTAATATTCATAATTGTATTTTTGTGTAAAAATGTAGCATTTTTCCACATCACAACTTTGTTTTAATATACACATTTTATTTTCAGAGTCCTGGTGTCCAACTTTACCGAGGAGCAGCTCAATCGCTATGAAATGTATCGAAGAGCGGCCTTCCCCAAAGCTGCCATCAAGCGGGTATAATATCATTAATTTTTTTTTAAATTTTAGTTTAGATATTATTTACACATTTTTTTTTTTTTACATCAAAAAATTATCATTGAACAATAAATTTAAATTTAACCCAAAGATGTTAAATTAGGATGCTTAATTTAAGAATAGTTTTAAAAAATACATTATTCTATTATATCCTTTATCCTTCCAATTAAAATTTATCATTACATTAATATGGGTCACATTTGCAATATTATCATATTGAAGCTTTAAAAAAAGTGGGTCACTTCACCAAAATATTTATTGAACCTAACTAGTTTTAAATTTTAAATATTGGGATTGATGACACGGCACTCACCTACATGAGCACCTGGAACCTAAAGCAAGGGAATATAATTTTTCCCTTCCTCCCATTCTTTGTGCTTTTACAATTTTAATTTTTTTTACACATTTTCTTTAGAAATTTATTCACCAGTTCAAAGATTTTAAAACTCTTTAAAAATCCGAACAAAAAGCTTCATTCTTTCCCTGAATGATTTTAATGTCTAATGAAATTATTTTTATACGTTAATATTTATAATAACCATCTCAAAATTGTCATTCAAATAAGGCTGAAGTAGCCACGATATTTGAATTGTACAGAAAAAAAGTTGGATTTTCGAATCGCACCACTGTTCAGATTAATGATAGAAGCGCCTAATCCTTCCACAGATAAATTAAAATGCAGGAAATCATTTTTCTCCATGAAAAAAAATGCAAGCTGAGGAAAATATCTAGCTAAAGTCAGAAGCTGTCACTTCTATTTCTTTTCATTCTGATCAATATGCGATGGATTGTTTTCATTCAGCTATTCTCATTTGTAGTACTGAATTGTGATTACATGTGAGAAATAAATATCATAGAAGTGAAGCGTGGTGTTTGTTTAGAATTACTTCTTCATGGGAAAAGCTCTCGGGAAGTTTTGTAAAAAGCACGAATGTGCAAACTTTGCTAATCATACAGAAAGTGCTAGATGACTATAACGAATCATCTATATTCTTGTAATTTATTGTACTGATTCCCAATAGGAAGAAAATACCGATATACGTTTGCACATTGTTTACTTTATTAATGCGACATTTTCTATTTTATAGTAAATGCCACATTCTTTATCTGATCAATTACGAGATTATAGACAATATGAGAAACATTGAACTTCCTTCAAACATTTTATCTTTGTAACTGTGATATAGAAATTCTCCGTAGGAGAAAAATTTGCAGATGCTTTACAGTAAAGTCCAATATAAAACAGAAAGATATTCTTAATGTACAAAATATGAAAGAAAGAATCATGTTTGCTTTGCATTGATCACTCTGGTGCAGATGGGAGTCAAATTGTACTTGCGAATGACTTCATAAGATTCAGGTAGCTCTTTAATTGCTTCTCTGTCACCTAAACCATAACCGCACCTTTTCAATTTCCAACCAGTGTAATCTTTAAATTTTTATTCTCAGCTAATTGCACATATTTTATGTGTATCTCTTTTTAGAAGTACCACACTTAAAGGCTCATTACTTCTATACAACGCAAAAACTGATAGTTTTCCATAAGATAATGGACACTGCTGAAGTCAGACTTGCACAAGTAAAAGCATGATAACCATCTGTCGTCATCCGTAATTATTGAAAAACTCAACATTTAGTCAGACCTATACCTTTGCTCTCCATATTTTTAGTAATTGAAACAGTCATATCTTAGGTTTTCTAGTAATGTAGTCACACTGTTTTTGTCCTAATTGATTTAGTTTGAAAACAACATCATTGAAAATGCATTTTCGTAAAGCAGTAAATAAAATCGAAAATAAATATTTTGCACAATACTAGACGTTTATTGGAATTCATTTTGATGCTTAAAACTAAAAACTATAACTGTTGGAAATAAAAAGAGGAATATGATTGGCTATTGTATAGACCAGTTGTTTCTAAACTTTTTTCTTTAGCGACACCCTGATGAGGTTGCGACGCTCTGACGTTATGAAAAAAAAAATTTTAACACCCAGTAGAATTGAGAGTATTCTTTTTTATTCTCAAAGCTTGTATTATAGGTACATTTATTTTATTTTATAAAATTATATTAAAACTTTGATTGTAGAAAATATTATAATATGAATGCTTTGGGAAGTGACACCCTAAGGGCTGATGAGAGACATACCAGTACGTCCCGACACCCAGTTTGGAAAATAATGGTATAGACAATTCCATTGATTATGGACCCACCCTTGCAGACAACTATGAACAACTATGTGAACATCTATGTTTAGGAGATGGATTAAAATGGATCATAGACTTGTTCTGAAAATTATAAATGAACCTGTACTCTGGTGCATTAAAAAATATAGGAGACGTTAAAACTCACAGATTTAAGTTCCAATTCTACCGTGTTTTGACATCTGCGCATATATTTTTGTCATTACGGTAGGTTTACCGGAAATTGGATCTAAATTCTCGAAATCGATCAAAAAAAGTATTATTTCACCCCTTCATCATCATAGGGTTGAGGCATAGTGTATTTCACACTTAGTTGGAGTTAGGGTTCAGGGTTGTGGTAAGGTTAGGACTGTAAATAAAAAAATAAAGCTGCTAGCCATCTTGTTTGTACATGCGTAATTGACTAAAATGTATATTAGATCTTCGGGTTTTAACCTCTCGTAAATATATCATTTAGACAGCTTTTTTTTTCAATTAATAAAAACAAGGAAGTACTTTTTTTTAGTTTCTTTTGAACTTTCATTATATCGGGACCAAAACCTGGCTTTACTACTGCTTCCCAACAGTTTTTATATACTAAAATGACTTTCACATGCATCAACCATGCTTGATAATTTTCCTTGTTTAATTTTGGAATTCTAAACTCCTTGTCATGAATTGTCCCCAAGCCTTTTAATCCTATTTTGTCAATTTAAACAACTACTTATAATAATCATTGTCAAAATAATTAATAACTAACAAATAAAGAAATAAATCTTTGTCAGAAAAAAATTCAGTGCCTGGACCGGGACTCGAACCCAGATCTTCTGCATTCCGGGCAGTTGCTCTATATCCATTAAGCTACCCAGACATTCCAAATTATTTCTGACAAACTGCACTCATATTTAAGGTGTTATGC
>PXIH01S0002184.1:23315-33561 GCA_003024985.2 Euperipatoides rowelli | reverse complement strand
GTGCCTCCTTCTTCCAGGACCATATTGCATCCATATCACATAAATGACTATCCAACATTTCCACTGTCTGCTTTCATTAAGTTGACTGCAAAGCCTAGCCATACTTCAATTCTGCACTGAAAAACTCTTCAAAATGCAATAACTGTACAGGACAAATTGCCTTGCTGAGCTTAGATGATAATAGAAAATTCATCAGGGATCATACCAACAGATATGACATAAATAGATTGAAATAGAGGACAAAAGCTGTGTCCTCAATGATTACAAAAGGCTGACATTTACTATCACTATTTGAGTGGGGCTGGAAGGTTAAGTCTTCTCATTATAAATTTGTTTGTCTAAGACAGAGGATTTAAAAACAGTGCAATTAACTTCCCTCTCCTAAGCACCAACATCAACAGCTATAAAATTGTAGATAGCATCAACAACACAAGTGCAAAATATTTTTTTTATTGTAGTTGAAATAGATCAAACTCTTGTTTTTGCCATCGATGGCACCAACACAGTCTGGGAACTTGGTTTTATTATTTACAACTACAATGGGAACATACTGGATTATTATAAATGGTGCATATTTGAACCATCTACGTTTTCCTGATGACATATTTGGACAATCTACGTTTTACTTGTTTCAAGTCCAGATAATTTACAGAAACCGATCATTGACCTAAGTGAAGCTAGGTCAAAAGCAGGCCTGAAAATGAATCTAGCAAAAACCAAAATGAAGTTCAACAAATATGTGCAACCTAAAGTGGTTGAAGTGAATGATAATAGTAATTGAAGTGGTCAACAACTATGTTTATTTGGGTCAATTGATTATTACAAGTTAGTGAATACCAGATGTGTGAAGTCAACAGAAGAATTAAAATGGGCTGGAGTGCTTTTGGAAAATTAAATATTTTAAAAAGGGAAAATATATATATGCGGGAGTGAAAGTAGAGTGAAAAGAAAGATAGTGTGTGTTCATGTGTGTGAGGGAGAGAGAGATAGATGAAATGGTATTTTGGCTTATGAAAAAAGAGAATTGGTTTATGATTTATAAACAAAAAATACTCAAATATCAAATTAATTTGTTGAGAAAGCTAGTATTTATAGGGTTAACAATAAGCAGTCTTCTTTCTCTCACAGGTAAAATTATATTTTCACATGTGAATTATACTTTAGCCTAATTGTTATTAGAGGTGCAATTAATTAAATCATTATATTTTGTTAGCAAGAACCTGATTCATTTTCATAAGAGTTATAAAACTGTTATAAATTTTTATCAAAGGACTAGCACGGTTTGAGATTGTGAAATAAAATACCCATAATTGACTATAATTTTAAACTCTTAATAGATATTTTATTTTATTTGATTATAGCTCTGTGTGTTTTATTAGAAAATTTTATGCTTTATTAATGCTAAAATTTATACAAGAAGAAAAAAGAAAACGATTTGGGAACTTCAAATACTAATGTTCTTCAAGCATGGCTGCTGTGCTAAAATTAATTATTCAGAACACACAATTACCATTCCAAATAGAAAATAAACCTGTAGAGTGCAAAATAATTATGATTTTAAATATGAGGCCACTCCACACCATAATTTACAAATTACAGTTAAATATATAATTTACTAGCTGAAATACCCAATGTTTCCCATGACCCCCCACCCACCTCCCAAAAAAAAATTCCAAAGTATATTTTCATTGTATACACTATTCAACCTACCCACATGCCAAATTTCAAGTTTGTGCCATGTTGGGAAGTATGCTAAACAATCCATGGTCATTCTCCACCCTTCACCCCATACCAAAAATAAAAAAGTCTATTTTCTTTGTCTACACCATGTAACATATCCACATGCCAAATTCAAGTTTGTACCATGTTGGGAAGTATGCTATATGCTGACCCCTCAATGATAACAAACAAACAAACAAACAAACAAACACTTTCTACTTTATATATTAGATTTTTAATTAAAAGTGATAAGAGCATCAAAGACACACTCAACCCTAAAAGTTCAACTTGGGAAACATTTCAGAACCCTAGAACATCCTAACTAATGCTCTCATGGTCAAAACCTAGGAGTAATCATGGGTAGCAGAATAACTATTTTTTTAAACTTAAACCTATTTAAAATCCAAAATAATTATATTTATAGTCAAATCATTTATTTACTTTGAAGAAATTGAATAAAACAGACTTGGAAAAAATATCAGATAATGTAAATTGTAAGTCATTTTTCTTATATGTCAGAAGTAAACAAGAACATATACTCCATTGATGGATAGAGAGGGTAAATTAATCGAGGAAGATTTTGGGATTTTGAAATAGCTGACGATCTAAATAAATATTTTGTTACTGTTTTTATAAAAGAAGATAGTAGAAATTTTGACAAATGCACACCCTTAGAAAATAATTTTTCAGTTATAGACAGAATTGTTATTACTAAAGATAGCTTATTATTAAAGATGATTGATAAAATGAAATGTAGTAAATCTCCGGTCTTGATAATATTTATCCTAGAGTTTTAAAAGAGGTTGTTTGGAGATAATTGGGACTTTGATTGATATATTTTCATCTTTGTTAGAGACTGGAATTATCCCTTATGATTGGTGAATTGCTAATGTTGTTCCCTTTTTGAAAAAAAAGATCCAAGTAATTATAGACGAATTAGTTTGACATCAGTTGTGGGTAAAATGTTGGAATCTGTGATTAAAGATTCGGTAGTAACACATCTAAATGAAAATTCTTTGATGGGAATTCACGTCATGGGTTTAGAAATAACAAATCAATTTTATGAAGAAATTACTAATTTATTTGATGAGTGTAAAACTATAGATATAGATTTTCAAAAAACATTTGATAAGGTAGCTCATAAAAGATTGTCAAAATGAAAGACAAAAATTTGGTTAAAAGTTAGAAGACAAAGAATAGTTATTAATGTCAAATTATATATGTGGAAGGATGTATCTAGTGAAGTACCATAGGGTCAATTTTGGGACTGTTGCTTTTTCTTACATTTATTGATGATTTGGATGATAATATTTTAAATAAAATGAGTAAATTTGTAGATGGTATTAACTTATTATGCCAAAGTTAATAGTCTGGAAGAAGCTTTATTGTTACAGGAGGAATTCAATAAAATCTGAAGCTGGGCAAATATGGCAAATGGATTTTAATGTTGCTAAACGTCAAATAATGCATTTAGGTAGGAATAATATGGAGTATAAATTTTATATGAATGGTAGTAAGATTCAAGAAGATGATTAAACTAGGGATTTAGGGATTTTGATACATGAGTCTTTAAAACTAATAAACTAATTTGTTTAAGCCTGTAAGAAAGCCAATAGAATGGTAGGTATATTAAAAAAACTATAGAAAATAGAAATGGCAAGATAATTATAGTCTTATATAAATCATTGGGGAGGCCACAATTAGATTATTGCTTACATTATTAGTCAGCTTATATAGGCTTAGGAGAATTACAATATTTAGATAGGTTGAAAGTCTTAGAGTTTTTATTCTTTAGAAAGAAAAAGACGTAGAGGAGATATGAATCAGGTACTTAAAATCATTAATAGTATGGTTGACCTTTCAACTGAAATTTTTTAAAGTTATTGATGAAAGTAGAACAAAAGGATGTAAATACATATTATTTGTTAATAGGTCTAGATATTTTTACAAATAAGGTTGTATGGTTTTGCAAAGTCAGTGGAATCTTTCAAATTATAGTCTTGATGAGTTTATGAATAGTTTAGGTATTGTTTAGAATTATATTAAAATTGTCTATTAACATGTGGTTGAACATTAAAAAAAAAGTAGAAAATTTTTTTGAAAAAAGAAAAAAAAAAAAAAGAAAATAAATGACATGGGACGATATAGTTGGGCTATAAAGCCTGTTGTTGTTATCCGACATTTTTGTATTTGTATTAAAACGCAAATCATATTTACACTTACATAATTTTATTTATTTATTTACCAACACCAGAAATCTGCATCTTTATTTACAATATTTCCATATGTTAATTACATATGTTGTTCATTACTGCATACTCCTCCGTTTTCTTATTATCAGCATTCTAGGTTTGGTCCTTCTTCAAAGGTGACTATCCCCACCTCCACTTTTCCCATTTTTAAGGCCTTAGTCTCTATTTTTTTTGCAGCCTGACATTTTAAACAGCCTTTCTGCATGCAGAAAAAACACATAGTGTACTAAGGTCTGGAAGAACCCCTTCCCCCCAATAGATACTGCATTCCCCTCCCCAGGGAGCTAACAAGATCCCCAGAGTATGTGCACAAGCAGGCAATAGGCATGATTGTAACCACATGACCACCCCACCTTGGCATATTTTTAATATTCTATTTACATGTATTGTTTCATTGATTAGTTTCTGTCAATCTTCATTAGGGTGAAGATTCTGCTAATAAAATTTCATTTCATAGCCGATGTCTCGGTGTGTCAGTTGGAAAGCAGGCAGATTGCCAACCGAGACATCCCGAGTTCGAATACCGCTTAGGTCATGGCTGTCCTGTGACGGTTTTTTTTTTTTAAAAAAAAATCATTTCATGTGTGGCAGATTGGTCATGAGGTAATGTCAACCGACTAATCTAGCCAAGACAAATACACTGGAAGTTGGGCTTGGTTAGTTCCAAGTTCCCCTCCAGGTAGTAAATGAAAGTAGGGATAAAACAGCAGTTCTATAAAATGCCGGATCTGGACCAATTGAACCCATAAGCTTGAGATAGTCAGAAGATACCACTTCCTTCAGGCTCAGTAGTTCACTTCATTTCTTTTAAAGGTATGAGTTTTTATGTCTATATATGGGCATATGACATCATATGATGATGTCACAACCTGTATTTCTGAGCCAATCTAGGTAAAATCCCACTTCCTGTCCTGCACAGTATGTCAATATCTTATCAGGGTATGTTACTTTATCATTTCTGTACTAGGGTCTGTTTTCAATCTCTGGAGTTTGATCATGAGGTGAGGCAGTGTAATAAATTATTTTGCAAATTGTGTATGAAGTACAGATTATCGACACATGAATGCCCAAATTTGTATAAAAATGTTCTTATGAGAAGTCCAAATCATGAAAGAAAGAGCGATCAGGTACTTATCAAGAAACTCAGAAAGAAGATGAAGTTGGAGGTAACACAATTGATCATCATAAGGGGAACATAGGAGGAGAAGTAACAGTTACTAAAAAAAAAACGAAAATGCTGTTCATATTGATAAAAAGTTACAAAAGAATAATGCTAACAAAAATAAGATTTTGCAAAGAAAAGAAGCAGAAAACACAAGAAATGGAAAGAAATACTCGATAAAATCAGAGACAAATGTAAAAATAAAAGAATATTGAATATATACTAAAATAATGAACTGTCATTAAGATAAAAAATATAATATTTTGTTTTATAATGACAATTCTATGGACAAAATGAAAAGTTTATTTGCAATTATTATTTATTTATTAAAGAAAGTGATCAAAAATATTCTGGTTGCTTACTTTGGTATTAAGGAGAAGCCACCTTTACAAATTAGCTTATAATTTCTTATCTAGCACAATTTCTTATCTATTAGGGAATGAATGTTACAGCCAAGCAAGGTATTGGAATTACTTAAAGCGAAATTTTAAAATCTCTAATTAATTAAAATAATAAAGGTCAATGCAAGATATATAATCGCTGAAATAGTACATTAGTAATAATGGGACAACCAATTTTATTGATAAACTTGTTAAACCCCGGTGTAAAACATCTGCACCCTAGGATGTTAATTTATTACCAAAAATTTTTAAAACTTTAATCTAATTTTTCAGAAAGAAATTAATAAGAAACCATCGAAAATTCACTGCTCTTCAATCAACTTTTGTAAATTACTTTGACCCTTCTTTGCTTATTTATAATGTCAAAATAACAGATCTATCTACCTACCTACCTACCTAGCTCTTTACCACCCTCCATCCCTCCTAACTCCTTATCCCTCTCCCTACCTTATCCCCACTCTCTCCCTCCCTCTTACCTCCCTCCTTCTTTCCTACCTGCCTCCCTACCTCTTTTCTACCTCCTTCTCCCTACCTTCCTCCCTCCCTCCCTACCTACCTACCTACCTACCTACATAACTAACTACCTACATACATACCTACCTCTTTAATAGATTTGCTATCTTAGATATAGGCTATAGGAACAACCCCAAATATTTATGATTTTGTATACAAATTGATTCAAGGATGCATTGTTTAGCCTACTGTTAACTATCTTTTTATTTTATTAAAAATTAACATAAATATTTATAAGTAAATAGTTAGGACGCTAATCTTGTCCTAATTATATGAAAGAAATTAACTATCTTTTATTAAACAAATATGGTTTAAATTTTGAAGCTGTCAATTTTATAGAATGAAATAAACCACTTATTATTTTCTTGCAAAAATCTTTACAACCTTAAGGTCTCCATCTTTTCACTTTTTGCTGTATAGAAAGTTAAAGAAATTATTATTTTCAAACTCAGAAGATGAGGCCTTGGAGTTATTCCCTTAGTCAGGCAAAAAAATAAATAAATGTAACTCTGATCTCTGGTAAAGTGAAAAATTCAACATTAAGTGGGCCAATTTAAGAATTGAAATTTTATATAAGAAATATTTACAAGATTATCAAAAAGTTTGCATTACTTTTATGTATTACAATACTTTAAAGTTTCTTTTCCTTTTTTTTTTTTAAGGTACCGTAGCTCTTCTCCACCTTAGCATATTTTAACTTTAAAGTTTCTTAATTAAAGAATACATTGGTGTCAGGGCCGTTTACCTGCCTAGGCATGGTAGGCTAATGCAACCTATATTAGAAAAAAGGGGCCATTTTTAGGGGCTCTGTTATTTTACTCATATTAACTTTGTTTTGTCAAATATTGTGCGCTATTCTATTAATTGTTAATTCCAACTTTGCAAGAATCATATAAATACTAAATGAAAATTCTTAAAATAATGATTAATACATTTTAAACAGAAATGCTTTTTAACTCTATAAGAAAAAAAAAACAGTGATACATATAATAAATCTAAAAGTAATATGTTTTACCCATATATCATACTGTATGTTAGAATATTGCAGAATACAAATACTATTGATAACTAGTGTTTGATTTCTATCATGTTTTGCTACTGGCATTGCTTAGTAATAATTCTATATTTTAATTGGCTGCGGTCATAAAGGGACAGTCCTAATCCTAATGTTCATGCAATTTTACAATAAAAAATGTTCCAAACTAGCTGTAAAATTAAAAATGAATTCATAGGGTGACCCTTTCCCTCACTGTGACTACTGCCTCCCAAACACCCATATATATTATAAGGGGTCCCAAATGTTATACTTTGCCTAAAGACCTACAAATATTTAATCTGGTCCTGATTGGTGTTAAATTAGATGTTTTCTAAAAACATTGGTTTCTTTTAAGTTAGGATGTATATTATGGTGTATTCTCAACTTTTGCTTTTCTATAAAAATAAGGAAGCAGATCCCTTTATAATAAAAAAGAGAAAGATAGAGAGACAAAAGTTAATCCTGTAATCTAATCCTAACACTGGAATGGTATTTCTTGTTATTGACCAAGCAAGGGAAAGGCATCACTATAACTTATCTTTACCTTATAGTATTTGTGTTTCTTATTTCAATTTTCTTATTTGGTATGGTATCATAAGTAATCAAATCAGTTTAGACTTCTACATAGATAAAGTTGTTAGATATCAGATCTAGATTTGATGATTAAGAATTAGAAAAGTTTGATCTTGAACCTGCTCAAGGTTAGGGGGTAGAATAAGACTTTTGTTAGTCCATTCCAGACTGTAGTATTTGTACAGTAAATCAAGACTACTATTCTCTTGTATATTCAAGATTGCACCAGATGCTGTGACTATGAGAACAGGAGAAATTTGATTTGTTGATTTTGAAGATATTGGAGCTGTTAGCATTTATGGCGATCACTTTGTACATGTAAATGCAATCATTGTAAATGAGAAAATAAGAAGGGGGTTAAATATGCTGTTTCGTTTAGTCTAAACTGGAAGTTTTTAACTCTGAAGCCATTAATCAACTTTGTTAAAAGCGAATTGTCGCCTTCAAGTAGTTTATGGATATGCTACAATAATCCATAAGAGGTAGAATGCATAAAGAGTAGACCATCTTGAAAGTAGAAGGGTTAATATATTGTAAATTTCTTTAAAAAAAGAAAACAAGTATTGAGCACATATTTTTAGTGATAAAATTTCCACGAGCTTTGAAACAGAATCGCCTGTCAAATACAATTTCCTGATCTTTGTGCGATTTGACTTTTTTAAAGTGAAAGTTGTCAAGGTAGTAGTTGGTATCAAATGCCTATAGTAAGTATAAAAGGCCCTTTCTATCCAAACCAATCAGAAGATGGTATGTCATAATGATGTCACTTCCAATGGGAAGGAGTAAAACATGCATAAAATTGACATAATTTTGCTAATTTGCACATAATTTACATAAATTTGCATATTGAATTGAGTTGATGTCATCTTCGGCAATGTTCATCCATTTCTGTGGAGAAAATGGCTTATTTGCATAAATTTGCAGATTTAAATGTGTTTATGACATCATCTTTGACATAGTTAATTTATTTTCATGAGGTGCATGGCTCATTTGCATAAATTTGTATATTTCTTTACATGCTTTGTGGATATCACTGCTCAAACATTAAAAATCCTGTATACACTCAGGAGGTGCGCTCTCTATACATCTGCTTTAATTTTTTCAATTCAGCGTGCTCTCTAGACAGTTGATCCGATATCATCAGTGTATTTTTATTCGTCATTTTCATTAAAATATCTTTCAATGAAAATTGACTATCTTATTAGATATGTCTATAGCATCAATATATACAGTACCATTTTTTTGTGTGTCTTTGTGTTAGCCCCTCTAGTTTAATAAAACCTTGAGTCTTGTTACCAATTCATACTAAATTTATCAATACATATATAAATTTTTATATGATAAAAATTGTTTCTGGCTCCTAAAAATCTTTAATTAAACTTATTCACTGAGGGAGAGGGAAGGAAACTACCCCAACTTGAATTGAATACATATACCCAAATTATTTTTCATTGAAATTCCTGAAAGAAAAGTGTAATATTACTCATCTTTTTCCTCCTAATGATGATGATGATGATAATTCAAATTCAAATTCTTTATTGTTTAGAATTGGACATTTCTGTACAATATAAAATACAAATCATAAAAAATATAGTGATGAGAAATAAAATAACACATTTTTTGCATATATGAAATTAGACATTTCTGATGATGATGACAATGACGATGATAATAAAATATCATAATGATGACGTGAACACAATCTTCCAAATGTCCACTTACAAAATAAAGTTGAATAATAATACCTTTAATTAACTAATACAAGATCTGAGGTGAAAATTTATACATAGACAAATATTTATACATAATTATAAAAATGCTTAGGCATACATATACTAATAATATACAAATACACATTATATGCTTAGCATAATGTTAGTATTACCAGGTGCCACCACTGTAACATCTGATAGTTTTCAACTTTTATTATACTGCTAGACTTGATTTCTGGCTTGGGCCTTCATCAGTAGCAACCTAAGCATGCTTCCTTTAGTGAATACCAAACTTTGTTGAATAGCCTTTTAATGTGTTGGCTATATAATCAAATATAAAATGTCAAACACAACCCTCCAACATATTTGCTTCCAAAATAATGTTGAATAATACCTTTAATCAACTAACAAGGATGCAGAGGTTAAAATTTATACATTGACAAATATTTGTTCAGGATTATATAAATGCCTAAGTATTCATATAATAATAATAATAATATACAAATACACATAGATGCATAGTATAATTCTATTAATACCAAGTACCATCACAATAGATCTAATATTTTTCAACTTTTATTGTACTGTTAGACCATAGTTTGTTTCTGGCTTGGGCCTTCATCAGTAGCAACCTAAGTGTGGCTTCTTAACTGAATACCAAACTTAATTGTTTAGCCTTTTAATGTATTGGTATATGGACCAAATATAAGATGTGAAACTCAACTTACAATACCTTTGCTTCCAATAGCACCATTAAAAGGTTATTCAACTAAGTTTAGTATTCACTTAAGAAACCACACTTAAACTGCTAATGATGAAGGTCAAGTCAGAAACCAAGTGTGGTCTAGCAGTACACTTAAAGTTGAAAATATTAGATA
>PXIH01S0002182.1:37619-49404 GCA_003024985.2 Euperipatoides rowelli | reverse complement strand
TAAATTGAAACCATTTTATCTTAATAATGGGGTGAGCAACCAAATTCCACTAGTCCTCAAAGTGTTCAAGTGGTAAATATTTGAGATCGTTCATCCAAAAGATTGCAAGTGTTCTCTTCAAGTAATTGAGAGGAGTAAGGCTTAGGCCTTCAAAAATAGTTAAACATCTAATTTTCCATAAGGCAAATAGGTCCATAAGTAAAATTCTTATCTTAGAGATGTGTGTGACATTGCAAATTAAAAGATCTTGTAAAGTGTTATATTTGTTAGAATCCACAAGGAGATTTGTGTCCAACCAAATTCTTGCCGATTGAAAGTGGGCACATTTGAGAAAAACGTGACCCGCCATTTCAACACATTATTACATTTAAAGTTAAAATTCATGGCAGGGCTTCATATAGCAATTTATCCATAAAATCAATGTTGTTTTTAGGACAATGATTAAGTAGGAAACTTTTTAATATTTTAATAACGTCCGGACAGTCACATTTTCCATCATACTTTATAACTCTTGCAGTTGCATATTTAATAATAGACTGAATTACATTAAGAGGATAATTGTCAACAAAATTCAGATGATATCTAAAAGCTTTCCAAATTATTGATTGATGAGAGTATCTGAGTGAGGGAATTCAAGACAAATGTTTAATCGATTGCAAAATTTTTGAAAATGGGAGATGGAATTAGCTTTAATGACAGAAATAAATAAGTGGATATCGATTGATCCCAACCCTCCTTTGCAAAAATGGGGATAAAATCTTTTTCTAGCAATAAGAGTTAATTTATTCTGTCATATTATCTTTGTCGTAATAGAAATCATTTGATTTGTCCAATTCTTAAATAGCTAAAAATAATACAAATAACATATTATTTTTGGGATGCATATTGAGTTTATTATTTTAATTTTCAATGTAATTGGTATATTTGCATGCTTCATGGCTTGAAGAACTTTATTAAATTTTAGTAGAAAATCCTGTTGGATCATTGCACTAGCTTGAAATCCAATAAAAGGATAAGGTATCCCGCAATATTTCTTAGGTAATACTTTTCCAAGATGTGGGATCAGTCTTAGGGTAGAAAGATTAAGTACACTACTTTTGTTCTAATTTTTAATAGTGCCTGTTTTGTCCGAGAAGTTCTAAATAATTTTCAAAGCCTGCTCTAATTCCTGGAGGTCATTTCACATAATCACAATGTCATCAGCATATGCTAACACCTTGATTGGAATTCTCAAATTGTTACTATATAATCCAGACAAATTATCATCAAGATCAGATAACAGGGAATCAATGTAGAGAGCAAACAGAGAGGAACTCAGGGGGGGGGGGCCTGAATAAGTCCACAATTTATTGAGAAAATACCGTAAAGTTTGTTATTGATTTTGATTGAAGCTGTCTTGGAAGTGTTATAGTTAATAATGGGATTGAGTAACTGAATATCCTTAACATGATTTTCAAGTAAGCCAATCAGATATTGGAGGTTTACAGAGTCATATGCTTTGTGAATATCAATAATAACTACCAAGGGTTGATCCTTTTATGAATGTCTGAATTTACTACATAATTCCCTGAATAAGGTAATAAGCGTCTGTACTTAAATGCAAATTGAAATTGGTGTATAATAGGAACCAGAATGCAGAAAGGTTTTTGATTAAAATAGGTTTAAAACGTTTTGCATCAATATTCTCAATATTGATAGGTCTAATGGAATTATCATCTATAGTATGTGGTTGTAAATGAGGGGGTTTGGCATCATAATATTCTCTATCAAAAAGAACAAAAAATGATTGAATGTTAATATTTGACCTGGAATTAAATGTTTTAGTTAGCACAGGAACAAAAAACATGTTTGAACCTGAAGACAATTGTTGGTGTAAGGCCATCCGGGCCTGGCGGAGATCGTTTATTGGTTTTCACTAAAGCTCTGAAATATCTTCTTCATTAAAACAAATGATTTGGTAGATTCATGTTGTTGTTCATATGCCCCAGATGATTATAATCTGCTACCTAGTGATTCTGTGAGGAAATTTAACAATGCTACCTGAAAAACCCAAATAAAAACTCTTCCATTTCATTATTAGTAAGGATGTCTTGGTGGTGTTAAATCGCTCTTATTGTTATATTAGGTTTCATTTTCATTAGAATTTTAGATGAGATAAGAGTAGTTGCTCATGCTTGTTCAGCACTAAATTATAAATTTTAATATATTTAATAATAATTAATCTAGCTTCCTGCATGTGAATATCATTAAGAAACTTTTTCATTTATTCGCAAGACTATGGTTTCCCATATTATTAGTGTTGAGAGTTTCAATAGCATAAATATAGAACTTTTTTTCTTTTATGACACCAGTGTGTCTAGCCCGCCTGCTGGCTAAGGCGAATCATTTCATTTTTCTTATATTCACCATTTACACACATTCATACACTATTTACAATATTTACAATTTGCGTATTGCATGCTGACGATCAGAACTTCTCCCGAAGGATCAGCCGCAATATTGTTTTTGTTTTCATGTTATTAGAAAATTCATTTCTCAACAATGCAAAGTCTGATTACTAACTGACTGGTTGAAAGGTACCCTATCCTCCCAAACTTTCTGAAAGAGAATTGGGAGATACTTGATAGGGTCGGACAGCACGAGCCTCGAACCTGGCTCATGCCGACACCAAGAACATGAAGCAGCACAGCTCAACCCACTACACCGTTGCCCCTTGGCATAGAACAATTTCTTATTTTTACTCTGCATTGTAAATTTTTTATTAATGAATTGAAGTCTAACATTAATAAAAAAATTTGTTTGCAACCATTAGTTATGCATAAATTTCTTGGATTGAAATATAATTGCTGTTATAGTGTATATAAAGTTCCACATATCAATATCTATAGGCATAGCTAGGTGGATAATAAAAAATGGCAGAGAAACAATAGATGTTGGATGATAACTAAAGCAAGTTTGAGATGCACTAGAATGGCAAGATGGTCAGAAAAATGAACGAAAAGATTGATATATTTTGAGCTAGTCAATAGTTCCTTAGATTAGAAACAATAATCAATTCTAGTACTATCATTGGTTGAAAAACGTGTGAATAGGTCATCTAGACCAAGATAACTAGCAAGTTCAATTAAATTAACATTTTTTAGAAAAATATGACCCCATTTAGTAATCTGAAAATTTGGGATGTTAAAATTACCTGCCATAATAATGAGGTGTTTTGGATGGTTATGAATGAACTGCAAAACTTTTTCAAATAATATATTGTATATGGGGTATTACATATAAATTGATTATAAGTATACTATTACTGTATAAGTTAATATCACAAATTATCATCCTAGGGTTAGAAAACAAAATCCTAGAAGAAGAAATGAGAATGTTAGATTGTATCACAATAGCCACTCCTAGTATGGATTTGGGGGCAGAGGCTGCCAGAATTACATTATCAGGAGACCATTTAAACCATGGAGAAATGGAATTCATAGCTAATTTTGTTTCCTGAAGGAAGTCTATGAATATATTATTCCTTATTAGAAAGTCCTTTAACAAATTTCTTTTCATAGACAGGTTAAATCCTTAAATATTTAGGGATACGAACAGGAGGTAATGTGTTGCAAGGTTTGTCATGATTAGGTACTGAAGTGTTCTCACCTCTTCCTTCATCCATCGAAGATACATCATCTACTACTGAGCTAGATGAATCGTCGAACTCCAAATTTGAGCATGTGTCTTTGTTTTCTTGACCATTTTTCCAAGGTGGGCAAGTTTCTCAATAGATAAGTCCTTACTGTTTCTTGGGATATCACGACAGGCTTTTTTTGGTATGTTTTATTCTAGGGGGTTTGGCGTTGATTTCTGACCTTGTTTTGGGGTACTAATCTTTAATCTCTCTCTTCTTTTAACAATTAAAGAAGATTCTTCAGTTGAGTTTTTCTATATTCATTTCATGAGAAGCTCCAGACGGCTCAACTTCTGAGACTGATGTAGTGAAGTTTATTTCCCTGTCTTCGTTAATAACACCATTACTGACCATATCATTTTTAGGTGGAGATTGCACCAGGGGTGTTGAAGGATTCAGACAGTCCTAGTTAAAAGGAATAGCTTTTTCTGTTTGTCTTTTATTATATCCTGTGATTTTGCTCATCATTATAATTTGAAGTTGGGTTGCTAATAGAAAAACTATTTGCAAATTTTAATAAGTTGGCATCCTCCTTAATTTTGTGGAGAAGAGACCAGTCTTTATGTCATCAAGTAATTTTTGAAGCATAAGATTCTCTGCATATGTGTTGAATGGTTCTTAGTCCTTTACAATGTGAACAAAACTTCATAGGACTTTCATAAATGAGATGTTCATTGCTTTCACAATGAAAGCAAATCCTTGGTCTGGCTGCAATATGAAGGTAAATATATAGATATTTAATTTTTATAAAATATGGAATATCCATGATTGTTATATCATTTTTCAAATTAAAATGAATAATGGTTTGACCAGTGGCACAAGGTTTACCATTTGTTTTATTTAAATTTCCAGTGGATATAAGATCTATTGAACCCCCACTGATCCAGAAAGGGGGGAGAAGAAACTCTCTTAAAGTAGCAAACAGATTTTTATCAATCATTATTTTAGTGATCATATTTTCATTCTGCTGTGGTAGAAAATATAGACTAAACCCATTTATTTGGTGAGATACATTCTCCAACTCTGTCCTTGCTGATATTTGGATAGAAAGTGGAGCATTTGGTGCAATCACAGCATTTGCATGCCTTGAAGGGAAACATTATAATAGATTTCTTCAGGCCATTAAGATAGAAGCACTATGGAAGATCTATCTAGGAATAGATAGATCTGCAGTGGACACAAGATAAGGGTGGATTTTTGAGTAATTTCCATATGGCTACAAAGCAGATTGATGAAGAAATCAACACAAGTAGTATTTTTATATCTTGGACATACGTCTAGATGCAATGGAAAAACTGAAGAATATTTGTCATCCATATGACCAAGAAAATGAAAACCTATATGACCACACAAACTCTGCTAGTTGGGGGACAGTATAACTTTTTGACATGAAACAGCAAACCCAAACTATGATTACGTCTGGAAATTTTGTAGGCAAGAGAAACAATTAGACCTCAAATAGCATTTCTCCAGATCAGGCTTTGGAACACGTGAATCGTCTTTATAAAATTACATGTGCCATGTTGAAATTATTCTAATAAATTCAGCTCACGATAGATGGTGCCTTACATTTAACAATAGAGTCACTTTGCCTGAACATTATTTTTTTCCCATAACATACATCATTCCACTGGACAAAGAAGAATGAAGAAGAAATTATAAAAAAAAAAAAAAAAACTAAAAAATGAGATATTAAGGTTAAATATCCTTAAAATTAGTCGACAAAACATTGTCAATATTTTTACTGGAGAGATGGCAACTGATGAAATAAACCAAGATCTAATTGCTGCTGAAATTTTGGGAAAAACTTTAACAAAGCAGTTTATTCAAAAATGATTTGTATCTATACAAAAAGTTTTTACTCTCCTTTGAAAAAATAATTCCCTTACCCTCAAGAACTTATACCCAATCAAAGAAAAGAAAGGTAAAGATGAAAAAGAAATATTTGTTGACCCTCAGGAAATATTAAGGAGATTTTTTAGTGTAACTAAAAGTGGAAGGGAGGTAGATTTGAATAGTGTTCTTGACCATGAAATGAGGTATCATCCTCCTTTGTTTAGCCACAATGGAAAAATGTGGAAACCAGTGAAATCCTCTCTTGCAAATACTCTTTAAGTAAAGGTCATTTTCCATGAAAGTTTTGGAATGATTGAAGATAAGAAAACTGCAGTCATAAGTGATAGTCAAGAACTTGTTCAAACCATTGGAAAACCTAAAGAAGCAACAATGTTTGGTGACCTCAGTGACATCTTTGTCAAATGTTGTTTCTCGTATGCAAAGTATAAATGTCTTAAATGTGGTGATAGTCTAATTGACCAATACAGAAAGAAATCAATATAGTATGGTGCTAGGTTCCAGAGGAAAGATAATGTAAAATCTATAATACAACAAAATATGAGTGAAAAAATGCCACTGCCACAGTGCTGGAAAGGATGCTTAGCTTAAGATAACGACAAGCTTTAGCAAACTTTCTATCAAATAGAATTGTGCAGCCTAGCACTGAGTCAAAATGTGATTTTGAAGTGGTCACAAGTGGAGGATTTTAACACTTAAGTGAGCATTTTTAAATTCCTCATGAGACATAATGCAACTAGAGTCAATGCAAGAAGCTGGTACTAGGTTCATTTTACATTCAGTCAATTGTGAACAAAATGGTTTTCTGCATCTTATTATATTCTCCAGAGATACTGATGTCTTACTGTTAATGGTGCACTTTCATGATAAACAACACCATCTATGTGGATTTCCAGGGTAATAATGCTCAACCAAAAACAATAGCATTGCAAGAACTTGTTCACTCATTGGATAAAGGTGTTCGTGAAAACATAATTGCCTTTCATTCTTTGACTGGGTGTTATTCTACAAGCATTTTTTTCGGAATCACAAAAAAGTTCTCATGGACAGTCTTTCTTCAATACAATGCACTGCTTAAAGACCTGGCAGAAATATACAAATTCAAGAACTTTCAATGGCAAAAGTAGGATGCTTACATCATGCATTGTACAGCAAAAAGTTCAAGATGTAGAAATGCCTAACAATTAATGAGTTCTGAACCAAACTCTTTCAATTAATGAAGAATCTGGACAAACTTCCTACAACAAAAAATGTTGTAGGAAGAGCACACTTTCAGACTATGGTTTGAAAAAATTCCCATATACCTGTTCTTTTTTTACTAGAGCCAACAAAGAGTAGGTGGATGTTTAAAAATGACCTTTTGGTACCCATGTCTCCAATATCTCTTCAAAATATTGAATTGTTTCATATAACTGCAAAAACGGACACAGTGTCAATCAATGAGAATGTGTTGCACAAGGCCTTATTATTGTTTGGATATTTAGCATGGTATGTATGAACACAAATGTTTCAACCAATATTTTGTTGAAAACACAGACTCAGATGAAGAAAATTAAGCTCTGTATACCTAAGACTCATTTTTAAATATTATATTTTTCTTTTCTGCGATTAACATTTAGTATTCTCAAAATAAACCACTATCATTTTATTATTAGATATAAAAGTCATAGACATAGAATAAAATGTTTTAGATAACAAATAATCAACATAAAAAATATACCGGTATTTAAATGTTTTGGTACCCAAGACAATAAATTAGAATATGATTGTATTAACATAAACATATTTTTTGCAAATTCCTTACTGTGTAGAAATAGACATTACTAACTTTGACTCTTATTTAGGGTAAAAACGATTAAGTTTTGTGAAAAAATGTTATAAATTTATGCATTTAAAGATGAGTTTAATAAACATAAAATATTTACACTCAGATGTTCCTATGGAGAGATAGGTATACAGTCAAAATTTGACTACAAAAACAATTAATCCTGATTTTCTATTAAATTAATTATATAAAAATGATAAGCAATAAAAATAGTATAAACTAAAAGCTTTCAGATAAAAAAATCTGAAATTGGACAAAGGGGGACTGCAATATGTTGAAAAAAAAAACAATATTCTGGCACCATATTTAATCCAAGATGGCGGATGAAGATTCAGCCTAGAAGAGTGACAACAGGCATTTTTTAACTTTATAGGATTTGAGCTATAGATATTTGGTTGTTGTTGATAGGTAGCTGGTAAGTTAGTCTAAAATCATTTTTAGACCAGTTTTTGAAGAATGGCCGCTCCTACTATTAAGCAAGATATAAATTATCAGTTTACAGTTTATAAATGGCAGTAAATAATATTCACCCTAGAAGGGTGTTCTTCAAAAATCCCCAAGTCAGGATATACATTTAAAAAAAAAACACATATCAATAAAAATCAATTGATCAATTTACATAAAAACAAACACATAACTAATCACCAAGTCAAAATGATCCCACATTTGACCGGAGAAGAAGTAAAATATGTTGTAGAAAAATAAAACCTGTGAAGCAAATAGTTTTAGATAGGAAAGTTGATTCAGATCTACATAATGAGGATTCTACTCTAAGTCTTAATANAAAAAAAAAACCCGCCTCATTTTTAAACTTTCAATTAAATAATCCTGCAATTAATGTAGGGAATGAATTCCATGCTGACATGAGCCAAAATAGATATTATAATAAAGAAGAAAATATTATCAACAATATGGATAGGAAAATAATGTATAATACACCTCTTCACAATATTAACAAACTGTGTTTAGAGAAATTTTTATTAGTTGATTTGATCCCATGACTTGTGCAGAGGACTTAAATAAACCTTTAAAGAAATATATGGTTATACCTAAATATACAATTATAAGAAAATTAGCCACTTTTACTAAAAGATATGCTTCATTTGATATTAAAATAAACAAATCATTTGCTCATTGCATGATATTATGTGGCCAGTAGGAATTATTGTTAAGCCTTTTATAGAAAAACTGAATTAAAAAATTGTTGATAAAAGTATAAAACATAAATCATTTTGTGGAAATAATTTTAAAACCTTCAACTATAGTAACATAGGGAATCATAGAAGTATTGATTTGACTAATTTTAGAGAGGTCACAAATTTATCCATTGAAGAGAACAGTGACACTCTACATATATAAATTCTGATACATATTCCCAGGCTTCGTGTATATACCGTATTATAGAAATTACATGATGATGATTATAAAGACTCCCATATATATTCCATTCAGAAAATTTTATCAAATCCTTTATTAAAAAAACACAAAAAGTAAATAATAGAGGAATAGACAAGAATAATAATGTGTGAAACAACGAAAAATCATTTCTTATATCCTGCAATTTTAATGTCAAATATTAGCTACTTTAAAAGTAAATTTGATCAGATTGAAGCAACTATATTTCCTCCTACCCTGATACAGCAATATTTATTGAAACATGGATAAGTGATGAACATGTATAAGCCTATAATATTACTAATTATAATACCATACATATGTATGTTATAGGGAAGATAAAGATCATGAAGGTGGTATATCAATATATTAAAAAAAACACATATCTCTACATAGTTATCAATTACCTAAAAACAACATGATTGAAGCAATTACTGTGATTTTTATATAAATTATCTCCCTGTGAAAATCCATGGATAGCAATAATTACAGTTTACATACCCTCCTTCTGACAAAAGAGTAAATGAAATCACAGATTACATTGCAGAAGAAGTAGATTGACTATTGTCGATAAATTAAAAAGCTAGCATTTATGTTATGGGTGATTTCAACCAGGCTAATACGCAATACTCCTTAAATTCAATAATTTTAAACAAATTATTANTAAGCCGACTAGAGGAAATAATATTATTGACAAGGGTTTTACAAATGTTAATTTTTCTAACACTGTATTTTACTTACCACCAATAGCTGATTCCGACCATATTATCATTTTTATTAAACCAAACCAAACTTACATTCCAAAAAATAATAAAATTTATAAAGAAGTTTGAAAAAGGGATGCTTCATCTTATAAATCAATAGATACAGTTTAGTTATATTTTGATTGGTCCATATGGCAAGAGATAAAGGATACTCAATATGCAGCTTCTTTGTTTCATGATTTTTTTGTTACAACTATACAATATGTTTCCCTGTAAAACCCATAATATAACACCCCAATAACCCACCATGGATTAACCAAAGAATTTTAAATTTAATAACAGAAATGAACTTACCCTGTAGTAAAATAATAAAATCAGGAATGAAGCTATTAATAATGCAATTAAATCTATTAATACATCTAAAAAAGATTATTTAAATAACATGAATAAATATAACAATTCTTCATCAAGAGAATTTTACCAGAAGATTAAAAAATTATTTGGTATTTATAAACATAATCAAAAAATTAATTTTCCTAATAAATCTACTAATGAAATGAAGACATGATCTTATCCTTTTTTGAAGACTCGCCACTATACATGATTCTTAATATCCTTAAACATTACAGATTGATCACAATAACTGTACTATCCCACAAGTGCAAATGTATGAGTGTTTACTTCATTATCTAAATGTTTATGGATCACCTTCTTCACTTCATATCCCTCCTTCATTTATAAGGAATTTACTATTTTTAGCAGATCCTATTACTCACCTCAACAATTTGTCATTGAATTCTGGAATTAGTCCGAAGGAATGGAAACTTTCTTTTCTTGTCCCTATTCCTAAAAATAATTGTCCTCAAAAAAATGATTAAATTAGACCCATATCACAGTTTACTCCTATTGCTAAGATTTGTGAAAGAGTTATGCTAAATTATACAATACAAAACATATCTGACAATTGACCCATTAGACTCATATCAATTTGGAGGAGTAAAAGAGAAATCAGTAACACGTTATATTTCCATTTTCATAGACTGAATATGTACAAACTACAAAGTTAAAAGCTACTAATAACACAGCCTGTACTATAATCACTGATTAGGCTATGCTAAGACTTTTGACAATGTGGATCACAGCATTTTTTTTCTAAAAATTCATTAACATGAAATCTCATCCTATATCAATAAAATGTATGTCATTTTTTTTGTATAAAAGAGAACACTTTCTTAGAAACGATTCAAATGTAAAAAAAAATCATTAGTTCAAATGGTATTCCCCAGGAACAGTGATGTGGTCATTTATCTTTGCCATTTTGCTGAATGACATAGCTAGAGAGTTTGTTGGTTCACTTAAATAGGACTTTTTTTTTTTTTTAAGAAAACTGCCCCTAGAATTTATTTATTCAGCATGCATGGTTCACTTAAATATTTCGCTGATCTCTCTATTACCTGCATCATCTTTACACAAACCTCAAGAAATTTGTGATGCTATTGTAATCAATCAAACCAAATCAAGCTTCCAATGAATTTGTCTAAGTGCTCTTTTATAAAATTTGATTTTAAACATAATAATCGTACATGGAAATATTATGATTCATCTTACAACATCTATCAACATGTTGGGTATTGTCATTCAAAATAATATCCAGCAGCTCTACATTGAAATAATATAGAGTTGTATCAGCTCTCCAGTAGCAAACAAATGTTAATCTGCTCTTCCAGAGAATCTTTTATTATTTTTCCTCTGAACTTTTCTGAAATTTTAATTAATTTCATAAATCAATTTACAGTTATTAAGCTTTTCTGATGTTCAACCACATGTACTGTAAATAGCCATCAAATTGCCTTATTTCTGGCCAGATTTATTGTTCAACTGAAGCTACCTTGTTAGACCTTTCCATTTACTAAAGCCGATCGGCTGGCCATGGTGTCTTCTCTTCTAGTTATGCTGATGCCATATATCAAATTGCAGATGTCAATATCTGCTGTGGACTTTGATTCAGGTATGTATGACAAAATCAATAGTTAATTGTTAATATACTGTATGTTTATTACTTTTTTTGAGTGTGTAATTTATCTTAGGTTTATGTTGAGGATTTGCATGTAATATATTTATGAACTCTATATTAAATGTAAGAAATTAATATTAAATTGTACGCTCTGGTGGTTCAGTGGTCTAGGCAGTTGGCTGCCAGAGCTAACACATTTAAAGGGTCATAGGTTTGAACCTGGGCAGCCTCAGTGTGGAAAATGGCAATCAGTATGCAAAGGGGATTGCTTCTGCATCTTGATATATTGATATAAATTGTATGTACTGTAAAGAAAC
>PXIH01S0002180.1:0-10214 GCA_003024985.2 Euperipatoides rowelli | reverse complement strand
TATTGTATGAAGCAATTTCATTGATTACTGACCACCTCTGCAGAAAACTATAAACACATAAACGCAAATCTCTCCGTTTTTCGAGACAGATAGACAGAGCGAAAACCTGCTGCGTAAAAAGTATAAATGAGCCTTAAGACATATGGAGGATTGTGACCACAAGGTTCGAGTTTGAGTTTCAAACAGATTCTTACCCTATTATGACATATTCTTATAATCTCTTTCAACTAAGAAATTAGCTTAAGATTTATTTTGTAAATATATGGAATATAAGTTTCTGATTCGTAAGGTAAAATACATTGAGTAATGTTAAGATGTATTTCATTAAAATGCTATTTGATTAGAATTATGACAGTCAATTTATTTTTTAAAAATATTTGTAATATTTTTTTTTATCAAAGTTTTAGATTTCAGCTTTTTTTTAAATTTATCTATCGTTTTTAGGTAAGCTAGGCAAGTAATACCCAACTTAATAACTTCAGCCTCTGTAAGTCTTCCTGGTAAATGTACCCCTGGGGTATTTTATTTGTAATAAACATATTGCTTATAATATGGAGTGATATGGAGTCACTGTTTACTACTGGGCCTCTTACCAATACTGAAAACTTTATTTTCCAATAGTGAATAAAATAATGACTAACAAAGATTAACTAAAACAATTTTTTTATTGCACTAATCACTTCCAATTCATGATGTGCCCAAATATTGTCATTATCTCTGCTATTAAAGAACACAAATTAATACAATATATATTAAAACAACTTGTTAATCTTACCCTAATGAATCATATGGATGCCTTATATCAGTTAAATAACCTTACTTTTTTATTAAATCGAGTTCTCTTCTCAAAAAAAAAAAAAAAAAAAAAAGGCAGCAATATTCCAAAACTTATCCAAAAACCTAGCGGGTCACAAAACCCTTTTTTCCTACCCCAATATGATCAGAATGGAATGTGTAAAATTATAATTGACAAGATACCAGTGTCAACTTTGAAACAATATTTCCCAACCTTATTGGATTAGTGAGGCACTATAACCACTATTTCACCAGGAGTTTTGACTAGACCTAATGGTTAACCATGTGCCATTGTCCAGATGATTATTGTTTCAATTAAAGTTGAACTTTACCATACTTGACATTCCATATTTTATCAAAATCAACAATCTTACATATAGTGCAAATCGACCAAGCATAATATGTCTTTGATGCTAGAGCACTGATCATCTAATCTCAAATTGCCCTCTAAAATCCTAATCTCTTTGATGCATATGTTTGCTGACTATCACATGCATCAAAGGTGGTAACCAATAATAACGACTGGGCCCTTGTTTTAGAAAAAGAAGAAGATGCCAACCTTGAGTACTTTGCTGCCAGTTTAATTAAATTTCCAGCAGCATATGGAGGAGATAAAATAAATCAAAAATTCAAAATCAAAACGAAACAGAAAAAAACAATAAATCAAACTCATAAACTCCATGGATCAAAAATTTGAAAAAGCAATGATGAGTCAAGGAGATAGATGGAAAAAAAATCTAGCACAGAAACACTAGCTTCAACCCTCCTCACCACCACAGATTTACAAATTATGACCCAGTATCAGAAACTAACATGGAAACATAATCTGATACAGATAAAGACAACACTACCTCAACAGTGATTCATTAGACATGGGTGCTGGTTATCAAGATCAACATAATTCCTCCACCTAAATATGCACCCCCTCCTTGTATGAAAAATTTCCTTCCTCTCGATAAATTCCATGGCCTTAATAGAATGCCTAAGCATCAACTATTATACCAATTTTCACTACTTAGACAGATAGGAATTTATTGCTTTTCTTCAGGAAAGAAAACTAACTATCCGTTTTTATGAACTATGGTAGTATTGGACTTCACCTTTGTAATCATATCTGCATCTTCTCCACAATCTTTGTTAGTTGTTGCAACCATTAATAGGGTATTGTTACTCACCAATAAACTTAATATATTATTTACCAATCAACACATACTCATTCTCACAATCACAATCACAATAGGTAAACTGTCACTCCTATTAATTAACCTATATGGAAATAGAACAGCTATAATTCATGACAAATTGTTTCACAAAATTCATGAATGTAATCGTGGTCTCGTCAGCAGGTTCAATTCCTGGGGTACCAATACTTCTCCATTTTTTTACAGCCCAAGTGAAAAGTGGCATTTTTCTGCACTCAAAAAGACTGTTAAATGATTTGTGCAATGAAAATACACCACTGATCCCTGGGTCTCAAAGATGGCAAAACCAGAGATATGAATAGGCACACCAGTCAAGGATTTATATATACAGATCAAGAACATCTATTATGATTTCTGAGATAAAAGATTGTTAATGATTAATATGCAAATATTGTAAACAAAGAAATTTGTTTTTTAAAAAAATTCTTGAATGTATTAACATCAGAATTGATTTTAATTTGCCTTTTTTTGTACATACCAAATGGGGTAGGACCTTTCTTAATCATCTTTAGCTCAGTGATATTGCATAATACCATGGGATCAACAATTTACCCCACACTAAACCTCTATATCAACTTCAAGAATTGATTACTGCCTTTATTCCTATGAAATATTAAAAGACTCATAATTTAAAAATTTATTCATCCAATTTTTGGCTTATCATGCACTTTTAGCTGTTATACACATTGAGGTAGCAACCTAGCTATCTCTCTGTTTACATTTAAAACTTTTATATTATTCATATTGCCTTCTTTTTAACTATCATTTGGATCAACCTAGACTGCACAACTTCAAAGGACTTTAGAAGAGAAGCAAATATCCATCTGAAGTGGACTCGAATCAAACAATAAATTATTACACTTTATTAAGTTTTATTAAACTTTCACCTTAGGCAACATAATATTCCTGTCTTTCCTCCACAGAGCTCTTGAATCTCTTAACATATTGTATATTTCCAACCAAATGTTGACTTTACAATGAAAGAAACAAATTAACAAACTCTAACAGGCCCAGAATAAATTAATTAAATAACAAAATATAAGAGATATAGTGTTAAATAAACAGAAGTTGTCAGCAATGGTATCATCAAAAATATTATATAAAATTAAAGCAGGTCAATTCTTGTCAACCATTATCTACAATGATTTACAGTATAGACAATTATTTAAAAAAAATTATTGTGGTAAATTTTCTATTTGTAAAGATTATTATTATTTTTTTTCTTTTTACTTTTTTTTTAATTTATGAAGAACTTATTACAATTCATAATAATTGCAAAATGTTGTTAAAATTTTCACAAGTTCATGTAAAAAAAATCAGAAATGGAAAAAGTACTTACTATACAGTTAAAATTGACCATTATAAGAATGCTCATCCCATACGAGATTTTTTTTGGCTTATCCACCAATACCGCCAAGCCAATACCCACCAGATGGCTAAGGCGAATCGTCTGGAAGGAAAACTATTTAAACTATATACAGTTAATCACATTCTGACTAACAAGTATTCGCCTGATAGTTCAGTTGCGACCTTTCCTACATGATAAGTAACGTAACGTAACATAACATACGTTGTTACCTTAAGGCACCTAGTTCTCTTATCTTCCTGAAAGAAAGACATTATTCCAAAACAAGGCTGGACAGCACAAGCCATGAAGTTGTGAACTCTGGTCGCTAGCTTGGTTTTCACCAAGAATACAAAGCAGCGCAGCACAACTCTCTGCGCCACTGCCCCTTGGCTATCCCATAATTATTTCAGAAATAATTAAAAATATAAATGCACAGTTTATATTTCATTCTTCAATGGAAATGAAGTTAATGTTTTGTGTTAAAATACTAGTTAAAAATGCAGTCCTTTTTCTGCATTGTTACCTAATGGATTTCATTTGAGTACTTCTGTCTACTCGACATTCCTTCTGGACAATACCATTTTCTTTTAGGTTTTGATGTTAGTCCTACACATGAGAAATGGAACCATTCAATGGGACATTCTTCATTATCACAACCAATCATTTCTCCATAAGAAGTTTGTTCACATAAACAGTATGTTGGTTCATTATGATAAATAGGGGTTTCTGCAGGTGATGCCTTACGTTCTTTCTCAGCTTTGGTAGTTTTTCTCTTTTTCTTTTTGATGATTTATCTTTTTCATGGTGTTTCTCACTCACATTATCATCCTTAGTAAATAGTCAGTTTTCTAACAACACATTTTGGGGTCCTGTATGCAACTTTGTGATAGAGTATGGAGGATGGTATTATATTTTCAAGTATCTATTGGGACTACAAAAAGTGATGGTGGAGGCACGTGACAGCTATTCCAATATGGCGTCCTAGGCACATTTTCAGTCACCATTATCTCAGCTGTTTGTCAACCGATTTTAAAAATCTTTTTTTTAATGAAAGCTACTTTAAAATGCTAGGTTTTATATATATGCATAATATTTTTCGTAGCTCCTTTAGAATTTTAGTTATAAGTGAAAAAACATTTTTTTAAAGAAAAATGTGTTCCTTTTTCCACTGTACCTTGGAAATGTTTCAAAGATATTATAGTTTGCTTATAACAAAATGAAACCGACTTATTTAGCTTTTTATTGATACTGAATTAAAGTAGGTAGGTTAACCATGTTATCAATATAACTCTGAAAACCACTCAGAGGAATGCATGCTTGGATCTAATCCTGCTGACATTATGGCCATTATAGTGTAGGAGCTTGCTAAATCACATTTAAACTTATATACCCCTCATTGTGAATGCTGATTCTAGTAATGTTTTTATAAGAATAAAAATGAAATATACATCACATGTTTTGAATTATGATTTTTTTTTGGTCACTATTCTGTAAAATGTCAATCTTTTAGTATGATATTTGATTATTTTGATTCTGAGTAACAACTTTACCAGTTTTCACCTTTTATTGCTCATTTTGGTTATATGACAACACACACCAATATGAACTCACCCCTCCCCCCATAAATACATAACACAGTGTGTTTTTAAGAATTTAACTTAGAATTTTATTTTACTTATCTCCTAAGGTTATGGTTGGAAAACATTTTTAACCAAAATATACTATTCTTATTATACAGAATTAAAGATAAATAAAAGATACAAATTAGTAGTAAAATAATAATTCTTTTATTTTAATATAGTAAAATTATATACATAATAGTATGCTATTAACTCCTGTCTTGAACAGATGGACATCTCTGTGCATGGGAGTCCATGTTTCAAACACTTGCAGGGGATGAACTTCTTTAAGGTCCACATCAACACCGAACAGATGAAAGTAGTTCTGGGAGCCTATAGGGAAGTTTATACATCTGAGGAACAAATTTTCCATTTACATTCTGCCACCCAAATTCACTTGGAGAAGGAAGATGAGGTTCAGCAACATCTGCTATATGCCAAATCATACTTTGAAAATGAGCCTTACTATTAGTTAAATGTAGAGAAGCCTGCATACGAGGCATACTCACACTTTCTACTTGTTTCTTGGAAAATAACCACCAAATCAATAAAATTAGTGTTCTAATTTTAGGCTCCTGCTGTATACCAAACATATGTATTCTTCTATACCTTCATACATTTGTTCTGATAGCTGGTCGGTTCTTCCAAGTGATGTCAGAGCTTTTATAACTGTTGCACTTGTGTCCATAAACCTGTACCAAAACGAAGTCTTGTTTTTTTCCAGAAAAGGAATCGGTGACATCAGCACCAAAAATGGGGGCTGCATGTTCTGATCCAAGTACTGCATATATTTTGGCAACACCTATTTCTCTTTGTTTAGCTCCCTTAAGAATAAAGTGTATATCATTTGGAAGCTGTGGAAACCAGTTAATAGCTCAGACAATAACACCAGTATTAGGAGTGAATATTTTTAAAACATTTTCTCCTTATCTAGTGGTATTTACTTCTTCCTGCGTGCTCTTTAAATTGGAAACACATTTTGGTGGCATCAGCTGTATTTTTGTAAGATACAATATTTATATCCACATTGATGCTTTGGTAACAAGCATTTTGCTCAAAGATTCTCTTAAAGCATCCTTAGTCTTCACATGGGAAAGAAGCTTCCTTAGTGAGATCAATTTAATGTTTGTATTTGCTTTAATCCTATATTGTACAGGAACATTACACTAATAGACACTTTCTTGGCAGGCACTCTTTAGTGAATTAATTAGCAATGTAGATGTCAAATAATATATTATTGAACTGATGAGAATTGTCCAAATTTAGAGAATATCTTGTCATAAAACTGATCACCCTAGCTAGTCAGAAATACTTTTAGTGTCCTTGCTTAATGTCAACTAATTGAGTTCCACCATTCCATCTACAATTGAAACAGTCATAGCTAGGAAGTTAGTTTCCATTTCATCAGTCTGGTTTGATTCTTCTTTATCTGAGTTTGGCTTTTTAACATAAGCTCTTCTAAATGATGTAGAAATTTGCTTTTCACATAGTCATAGTGCATGGCTCAATTAAACGTTGATTCATAAGTATCTAACATTCTTGTAGTTTCAGCTCAGAGCATGAGCAACAAAGGATAACAGGATGGCTAAACAGTTTCCTGTCTTCTTTGATTTCCATTAATCCTATTGTAGTTTTCACTTTGATATTTTTGGCAGTAGAGCAGCAGAGTTTAATCTTGTTTGAGGTAGGGTGTCCCATGGATTTACAATTTTCCATAATATACTTTCATCAACAAATTTTTGGTACTGATGGAGTCCAAGCATAGGCATAGAGGAAACATCATTTTCAACTTCAATCAGTGCAATAGATATCATCAAAAGATTAACAAGTTCATTTTCCTCATATTATGTGAAAGGGTTTATGAATTGTTAAAGCACTCCACTATAAGATTCTTATGGTAACAAGAAGAAATTGATCCGCTCACTTCATGACACAAGGGACTAATCCTTTAAATTATGAGCAGATCTTTGAAAGTTCAGGTGAAATTAAGAAGATTTTTGTAAAAGTTGGTACATTTTCTGTAATGCTGATCATCCCACATATGACTTTCATTTACGGTTTTCATGTTTCAAAGCTTCATATGCTCCAAGACAACATAAATGCACAGTTGATTTGTTTGGAACCCACTTGCCACTCTGATGCTTGTCCCATGTATCCTTGTATCACTCTGTCATCTCAGATGAATGCAATGCACATAACATATGCTAATTCCTCATATTAATGGCAAGGAAATTTTTATTCAATTATTTTAATGCTGACAGCCTTATCTCTCAATCAGCATTTCAAACTGCCCACACAAAGGTCAATATTGTTAGTACCATATTCATGTAGTTATCACCATTTTGAATGTAGAGTTGACAGAACCTCTGCTATCACAGTATTCTTGAAGTTTTTCTTGAAATTTGGTATTTTGCTTTTTAATTGTAAGTTACTGTTGGCTAATACTATGTCTTCTGGATGCTTATTCTGCCATGCATTCCACAGTGCTAAGGTAATAGGTTCTATTTAATCTGCCAAACATTTGTTATATTCAAATAAGTTTTCAAGAAAGAGCATTGATAAGGCATGTAAAGTAAAGATGTGTACCTTTAATGATGCAACAGAGTCACAATAAATTCCACTTTCAACCCATATTTTTGGATCTCAAGTCTGTTCAATGTAAGTACCAATCACTCTTAGTGCTGCCATAACAATATGCAAATCACCAGTATTAAAATGAGCAATAAAATGTGAAAATCAGTAAAGTTTTTAGTCAGAACCATACTATTCAAATATCATTCAAAAAGGTTGCCATTTTACAGAATGGCAGCCCCAATAAATCCATAATTCCAAACACATGATCTATATTTCTTTTTAATTCTTATAAATACTTTACTAGAATCAGCATTCACAATGAGGATATATAAGTTTAAATGTAATATGAGCAAGCTCCTACACGATAATAGTCAGTGTGAGCAGGATTAGATCTAGGCCTGTGTACCTCTGAGTGGTTTTCTAAGTTATATTGCTAACATGGTTAACCTACATAGTTAATTCTGTATCAATAAGAACCTAAAAAAATCTGCTTAATTTTGTTATATTCAAACTTTAATATTTTTAAAACATTTCCAAGGTACAGTGGAAAAAAAGACACATTTTTCTTTAAAAAAAATGTTTTTTCACTTATAACTAAAATTCTAAAAGAGTTACGAAAAATATTGTACATATGTAAAACCTTGCATTTTAAAGTAGCTTTCATTAAAAAAATGATTTTTAAAATTGGTTGACAAATAGCTGAGATAATGGGGACTGAATATTTGCCTAGGACCCCATATTGATATGGCCACAATTTTTGACAGTCGCGGCTCATGTGCCTCCACCATCACTTTTTGTAGGCTAAAGTAGCTACTTGAAAATATAATACCATCCACCACACTTTATCACAAAGTTGCACATCCCGTGTGCAACTTTGTGATAGAGCTTAAAGCTGTCCTGATTACCCTTTTGCTAGTTGATTTCTCTAGGACTGGAATTTATTCTTTCTTACTTTACACTTGATTCTCTTGATATTTTCCAAAACCAGGGTATCAATAATCTTGATCTAAATACCATGATTTGTTTTCTATGTGATCTATTTGAGACAATACTTGCTATTTTTCATCACCAATTTCTTGACTTTTGACAAGTGCCCATTGCATTTGGTTAAGGATTTTCTGCCGAGAATAGCCATCAGATTTATGTTGATGATCCAATCTTTTAACATATTCTCAATAACAACTTTGTTTTCATGCTTGGTTTGAAATGGTAATTAACAATGCATCTACACTGTATATTAGCATAGAAAAACATTATATTTTGACTAGTTTAGATATGGTAGTACAGTATACAGGCCTAAGTTTTGCTTACTACTGAATTTTTTTTTTAAAAAATAAATTTCCATAGGAAATTTCTGCTTTTATTGTTCTACTATTTACATATTTACAGTATCTAGTTAACATTCTTCTGAACTGGATACAACAGTGCTGTCTTCTTTCTTGTCGTGTCCATTACTCTTAATCCAATGATTCTTTCCAATTCTCCCATTAATCCAATTATCTGTTAAGAAATACATAATTAATATACTTATAATCTACTAAATTCCCCAGTCACCAAACAACGAAAGAAAATTAGTAAATTTTTTGGCACCGGGCAGCGGGGATCGAACCTACAATCTCTTTATATGCTCAAGTCTACCGTGGCCGGTACGAAACCTCTCGACCACGGTCCCTTGGCTACTACTGAATTTTTTAATATATATATATATATAAAATGACTTGTAAAGATTATTAAGTTAAATTTTTGTTGTTTAATGTCATACTCTACCCTTCACACACACACACACACACACATGCAGGTACGCAAGCTCACCCACATGCACACAATCATGCACACACACACATACACAAACACAGACACAAAACGTGATGGGGTGAAATGGAATCTTTCTAAATTGTTCGTTTACTCATATTTTTGTAATAAAAATTAATAAATCATCCATTACAAATAATAGAATATTTGAAAATTTTGGTTGCCACCCCTTCAACATACACACACTACTTATTCTTTCATCAAAATTTTATTTTAATTGACAAGGCAAACAATGTTTCTATCTAGATATCAGATTCATAGATTTTGCCCACTACTGAACTAGATGTAAATAAATGTTGTTAATTTGTATTAGTAAGAAGGTGAGAGGGAGTGTTAAGGTCTTCATGTACAAAGGTAATAGTGCCCCTGCCACTTTGGCAGCTTTTAAAACTACCGTAGTTAATTTTATAACCCAATAAATGGAATATTCTCTTAGTAATCGATTTTGAAAGAAACTTGTAATGCATTAAAAAAATCTTAGCGAGTTTTAGAATTTGAAATATTAGTTTATAACTCAGGTCATGTTCATTACACAAACTTGAGGCCTTGAGGCTAGAAGTGGATGGCATTATTAAATAAATTAGCCCCATGACAGTTTAAATATGAAATCTTAAAAATGAATACATTTTTATTCATAATAAGAAATCATTAAAGAGTGCAAAGAAGGATCCAACCTGTCATTGTCAAATTATCTCACAGACATTATGTTCCAGCTTTATTTCCTCAAAATGAAAAACTTTGATTTTCAGGTCAGTATTTATATGTGAAATTCATGGCAGCAGTGAAGAAGGTCATGGTTCAAAATAATATATGCACTATTACTTTAAAAAACGTCTTAATGTTTTTTTTTATTAATCTTCTAAA
>PXIH01S0002175.1:21720-43058 GCA_003024985.2 Euperipatoides rowelli | reverse complement strand
AAGTTTAAAAAAAAAAAAAAAAAACAGGTAAAAAAAATAAGACCGAATCATATTTAAGATGCCTGATGATGATGATGATAATAATTGGGTTAACAAAGGAAAATAAATAAACAGATAAATCCAAATAAGCGATCAGCCTCTGACATTCCTGGTAATAGCTTCTAGGCCTACATGCCCAAGAGGAAACACAATCCGTTGCAATTGAAAATCCAAAACGAAAAAGCAGCTAATCTCCCATGATTATCATAAATAATAAGTAAATAAAGAAGCTTACCAACCCACTTAAAAACAAAAACAAAAAAAATACATCAAACAACAAACAATGGATGCCAATGGCACCCTAGCGATATTATTGATTTAATAGATTTTTAAAATATAACAAAAATTTCATGATAAAACTAGCAAAGCTAAAAAAAATAAATCCCAATTTCAAGTGCAAATAAAATACATTAGTAAATGTAATACCCTATTTTGTCTATTATAATCTGTTGGCTGTATATTATCAATTTAACCAACTGAAACCTTTTTATTTAAAGCAAACCTATTTGAAATGATATATGCATGACTGTTTTAAAACTTTTAGTTTTAATTTATGTTTGGAATTTGGTCAAGAAACATTACATTTCCTTCAGAAATCTAGAATTATAATTGTTTAACACACTGGTTAGTAGATTATAATCTTAATTTGTTAATATTTAAAACAGTAGATATGATGAGTTTTTCGTAAATTTGACATTTTTTCTTGATTCATTATAGTTTCCTGCATGGATTTCTTTTATTTTTTAGCAAGATTATTATATCACAGGAGATGTTGCTGTCCCTGTCAGATGGTGCGCTCCAGAGACTCTAGTGGGGAGTGAAGCCTTCTTTGAAATGAAAGAAGTAACCAGAGCAGCTAATATATGGTACATTTAGAACAATCTTGTCATTTTTGTCTGCCTCCTGCATTATTGCATTTGCATACAAATCAGTTGGATATACTGTATATATATATTACCTTATTAATATTATTTATTTACCAAAATGTTTAAAAATTCATTCGGTGATATATAATTTAGTACTGTAAGTCATTAGCCCAGATATGAATATGTTTTGATCAAGTTTAATGGGTTACATTATTATGGGTTTATTAAGTTAAAGTATATACAAAACCATTAAATTTCGTAAAGGACTTAGCCCTACAAAAGGATGTGGTCCAATATTGCACATTTATAATTCATTTAAACAAATAAATAAAACATATACTTTCCAATAGAACATAAAGTTAAAAAAAAAAAAGATTTGAGTGCCAATAACTGAATAAATGTCCATAGAACATAACACTTTTTAAGTTCCGTGTCTATGTAACAAACTAGATGTATTCTGACTAATGCCAGGCATTTCACCAATAAAAAAAAAACAGTGCAATGTTTCACTCCAAAATTCAATTAAACAGTAAAACTATCCAATTTAATTAAACGTAGTAAGAACAAACATCACGTCCAGACAACTTATCAAACGAAGCATACAATTGTTACAAATGTTCAAAGGAAAACAAATAATTCTATTAAATAATAATATTTTGTCTTTAATAAAGAAGAAATCAATAAATAAAAATGCTAATGATTGTCAAACAACATCCACAAGATAAAAATCCAGCAAAATGTACAAACTTAATAGGCCTAGATAAGCGGGAAATGACGCCACCATTCAGGTATAAATCCAAATAACACACAAATTTTACACCATCCACTGCCCAAAAGTCCTTGCACCTTAAAATATTCCATCCTAAAGATGAAGCATCCACAATAGCTTAAAAATAAAATAGAAATGATAGTTGTAAAAATAAAATATCTATTTACAAACAAAAAAGTTCAAGCGGCCATTAAAGGCGTTACAACCGGGATCTTTTTTAGATTAGGAAAAATAAACAAACAATAATATTTGAAAATAAGAGACGAGATTATTTTTTTTTCTTTTTTTTATTAAAAAATTCTAACCATATTTGTTCAATAGTTTAATTTAACATACACTAGGTGACGCCTTGAAGCGCTCGGTTCTTGTACTAGACATGACGGATCTGCCCGCATTTCTCGTATTGATGCCTGATCACAGTTTTTTGTTTTTGGAGGTAGAAATTGGGAAAAACTTTTTTTTTTTTTTTTTTTTTTGTGAAATTAATAGACATGATTATTAATCTGCGCTTTAAAAGAGAGAGATGACCACATTCCTCCAATATTTGATCATAGCTGGTGTATTTATTTCATCGAGTTTCCTCATCTGTTACCTAAAAAACAAAGCTCTATATCTGGTATAGTCTCCAGAAATTCTCATAAATTTGTATTGCCATATGCAAGAACTAAATACAGATTTAAAAAAATCACCTATTATCGAATCGAAACTTTGGAATTCCTTAATTTGAAATTATATTTATGTTTGAATTTATTACTTTTTTTATTTATCACTGTTATTGTATTTTTTATTTATTTTTGTCAGTATAATGTATATTCTTTTGGGAAAAGGCTTAAACTAATTTGAGATGTTAATATAACTTCTAAAAATTCTAATTTATTTTATAAATACAAATACAGTAATATGCCTAGTTAGTTTTTTATGTTAAAAATAAATGCTCACTCAGCAGTTTTTTTTTTCAAGTCTTGTATACAACTACTACATCCAAATCTAGGTTACAAACATTTAATTTGTAATGGTGTCGATTTCGGAGGACATTTTGTTGCAGGCCTACTATAAATACTTTTGCCATTTTATTTAATGGAGAAAATTTTTCCTAATTGTACTAAAGGAAATTATGGAAGCCTGTAAAACAATTGTTAGATTTCACTAGATGGTACTTGTAAACAATACTTCATCTATAAATTTAATTTAGTGCTAAAATTTTAGTATTGGCATATATTTGTCATCAATAATTAGGTTTATGATTTTCTAAAAATAATAGTTATCCAAAAATGTAAACATAAGTAAAAAAAAAATTTGTGTCATTAAATGGAATTTTTTTTTGCCAACATATCTCAGATTAAACTAGCAATTTAAGCTGATATTAATTGTTCTAGTCTGCTCACCTATTGAATTTGACCAGTTGGCCATTTTATAATTTGTAAATTCTACATTTAGCTATCATATGTTGTCAAGGTACTTAACACAAAAGTAATTAGTATGTTCTTTCTTTTTTTTAGGATGATGGGTGTTTTGTTATGGGAGCTGGTTGAGTTTTGTCGTTTACCTCATGAACCATTAACCAATGAAGAAGTTTTGGCCAATCTTCTTCTCAACAATACCATCAGGTTACCAAGGCCATCATTTCCAGTTCATCATGCTGGCAGATTGTAAGAATTTTTTAATTTTCACATTATTCAGAAGATTTTTTTTTTTCTTTTCAAATTTATAGATTTTCAAATTAAATGTAATAACTTTTGCAAAACTTACTAATCATTAATATAAAAATCAAATTTTAATATCCTCACTGCTTAATTATTGTACAATGCTGATCATGTGCACCCCTCCAAGTAAGTGCTTTACCCCTATTTCTTGCCTAAAGTTCTGATATTGCACTGTTTTCATTTTTAGTCAATATAAATGAAATTCAGACCTTTGCTAAATAAGTGCATCGCCTTCATTTTTGTACTTTTTAAAGGATTTTAAAAAATCAAGCATGGCATTTTTTTTTGTGTGTGTTATGTTTTGACATCATAAATTAATGTTACAGTATATGGTAGGCTTTTCATTTAACATTAAAACACATAAACATACTTTCTATCTAAACATACAAGTAGGCTCATAAACAAACATGCTAAAATATCTACATTTGTATGCCATGACTTTCTAACTAAAACATGCAAGCAGGCTGTCACATATCACATATTATAATTTTATTTGATTGTATCGAACTAGGTTAACTAAATATAGAGTGTACAGTACTTAAGATTTCCTCCTTCCTTGGGGGGAGGGGCACATTTCCTTTGCGATCTTTTCTTTCATGATGCTTTAATATGTGATGCTACTAAAACTGATTATAAGTCATAATAAATTTTTTTTTAATATTTCCTAAAATTTCACATTTTGGTCACATAACTGCACCACTTTAAAAAAATCTGACACTGAAAGGAATTCAGAGTTGATCTGGAATATGTGTGCCATGATCATTTTGCGCTGCATGAGGGGAAATTGAAAATTTCCAATGAACATCTGAACAAACGATTGATAAGTGCACATGCCCACTTCATGATGTTTTCACAGTATGTGTGTTTACATATACACACCATTATTTAAATTGTATTAATCTTATTGTTTAGTTAATAAATAAACCTGAGTATACAGTAAAATTTGTTCAAATTAGAATTTGAATAAATTGGAATCTTGTCTAAAAAGGAAAATTGATTTGGCCCTAAATATAACAAAACTTGTATAAAAAGGAAACTGTTCAAATAGAAAATATTTTTGGTCCCAACCAGTTCAGTTTTATTCAAATTTTACTGAATATACATAAACTGTGCGTCAGGCTATGCATGAGGGAGTATCTACTTGTAAAAACATTTTATTCTGGTACTGTAAGTTAGATTGTCTGCCAAACCATTCCCGCACCTTTTCCATCTGACTCTCTTCCTGAGTCACCACATGACACAGACAAGTATTCAATGAAAAATGTTTCACGAGCAGGATTTCAATATACAGTATAACATTACTTCTTTATTTCTAAAAAAAAAAAATATTGCATGCCCTACCACAGTTTTGCTATAAAGTGGTTTTTTTTTTTAAATATTACCGTACATACCATTCTGTAATTTTGAATGCTGATACAAATATCGATGGAAAAAACAATTTTTTTTTTCATAACATTACTTTCTTTTCTTCCTTTTTTAGTGTGGCTTAATAGATGATTACTGTTATTCCTCAGTCAGATATCTGAGTCTTTGTATGTTTTCCCTAGGCTCGTATTTCCTGTCTATCACTTTCTTCACTTGCTCTCCACCTTTATTTTATTGCTGTTAATTGGTTTTTGCCTTCTCTTACTTTATCTATTTGGCTTTTCCCTTCACTGTTGGATTAATATTTTATAAATGTAAGACATTATTATTGATTCTTTAACCGGTCACAGTATAAGTGTTTATATCACAAAAAGGTCCAGATTTTCTTTTTTAAATCTTACTTGACCAGTACTTTGTCTCCCACCTTTGGAAACTATTTTATTATAAGTTATACTGTAGTTGTTTTTATCGTGTTTGAAGCAAGCTTCAACATCTGTTTTCCTATAACTTTTCTTAACATTTTCCAATTTCTTTGAAGCCAAGAAATGTCTAGCTTCTGGAATCTTGTGTTTGTCATGTAACCTAGAATCCTGCTTTTGAGATGTAATGTCTCATATTTCTAAAATCATATAGCAATTTATTTATGTGTTATTTCCATTCTGGATTCTTTAATTGTCAATTTTTAAAATCTTGGATAAAGTCTTTAGAAATGTGCTATTGTCCCTTTGCTCTGGTCCTGTGTGGAGTTGTATTTCTATGGGTTATATCTAGGGTTTTGGCAAAGTCCTCAAACTCATTGCTTTGGAAATGTGTTGCATATTTGCATTATCAGAGATAACTTATTTTGGAATTTCAAAAGTTTAAAATATAGTATCTAGCTTCTGATCGTTTTGCTTAGCAGCAGTGGACATTACTATCTTGATGACTAAAACCTGATATGCTGTCATATACCTGATAATATGCTGTCATATACCATCCTTATGGTCTATGTTCAAAATTGACCATAATTTATCAAGATAACGTGTTAAGCTGTGGATGTTGTTGTTTTTTTTCTCCATGGTGAATAGGCATTCTCTTAAGTCCTTTATTAGCCTCCATCATTACCATTGAATAAAGTTAAGGATCCATATTACAGTGTAGGATCTCAATAGATTTTGCCTCATCATGAAATTGAAGAGTAACAAAACACTATCTCATAATACATAAATATTTATAATTCTTTCTTCAATAAGGAGCTAGTACTGCGCATGCACCAAGTACAGTATATGAATGTCCTGATCTATTGTATCACGCTCTAAGATTTTAAATTCAAAGTATTTTCAGGTTTGACAAGCAATTGAAAAGTTAGTATTAGGATTATGTATAGAGAATAGAATAGTGTAAAAAAAATTGTAGCAGGTTAGGAAGAAAGAATAGGGAAAAATTTTAAATAAAAGCCAAATGCAAATGAAGGAAGAAAAATGGTTGATGCCAGTAAAGACACTACAGTATATTCAGGCGAGATGATTATTCTTTTTTATTAACTAATGAAAAAATTCTCATTTATCAAAACGAATTTGAATTACTTTAATGTCTTTTTAGTTAACAGATTATAAAGTTAAAATTAGTAGATGATCAAGTTTTTTTAAAAGCAGCACATGGAATAAACCATTAATAGGGCCTAGTAGAGGAAAATTCTATAAATAATAATTTTGAGAAATGGATGTATAAGGGATATTAGTATAAATTACATACATTTTGGAAAAATAAGAAAATCAATGCAAGATGAATTATAAAGTTAATTTCAGTAGAGGAAAAAAAAGAATGGCGAAAAAATATTTAAGATTTTACTAAACGAGGGTGATCTGCATCAATTAGATATATGGCATTACAGATCTGAAATATTAAATTATCTAGATGCAAAATTTAAAAATAAAGTTTAAGACAAAAATGGTGACTTTGTTAAAGGTCAAAGTAACAAAATCCGAAGAGTAGGTGACAAAAGGAAACAAATTTAAAAGCCCGTTCATTCCAATAGATGGGCTTAATAATAATAACTCGATTGTTATTAAATACTAATAAATAATAAGTAATTTAAAAATTAACCTAGAGAAAAACTAATTAGAGAATAATACTAACCTTTGCTAATACCATCTTGTTATTAAATACCAATAATTAGCAGTTTACAAGTGGGCAAGAGAAAATATTATTTGATAATATATTTGTACAGTTTCTTCATAAATTGAGATAATATTGGTCAAGCACAGGGAATGGTTTAAACCTGAGTAACAAAGACTAAGATAAAACGTAATTGATAACTAAGGGATAGGCCACATTTGTTAAAAAGAATAACTCAATTAATATTAAAAAGTTTGTGGCCAATTTAACATGTTACACAGAATTAAAATTATAAATTAACAAATGTGAAAATAATATCAGATATAAATGGTTCGTAGATCAGAAGATGAATGGTAATATTTTAAAAATATGAAAACAAAGCAGGAAGCTAGAATTAACTCCATGCTAAAAGGGTAATTGTTGAAGTTAATAGTATCAGGAACTAACTATAATAGTCTACTAATCTAATCTGGTGTGTTTAAAATTCAGCTGATGCTGCTTTGAACTAACAATTAAAAAAAATAACATACTAACAAAAATTAAATCTAATATTGAATTATATTTCAGAAAATGGGTGTCATATATTCATAATAGAAGGAAGACATTATTATTGACCTTATAAAATTAAAAAAAGACTAGATACAGTATATACAGTAAATGAATCGTGCTTGCCGGGAGACCAAAATGAAAGATGAAAATGGTCAGATATAGCAGAAGATAAGTGGCAGCTAAAGACTTCAACTAAATATTAAAAATGATATGCCCAGGAAGACCAAGGAAAATAGGTTAGAAGAGTGGATGGATGTACTGTATATATATTGGTTATGAATCATAATGGCATAGACAGGAGAATTCTATGTTTCATGGCATACACGATTTATGAAAAATGGTTGCTATATGTTTTGTGATGAGCTTCTGCCTCCCTCTTCAATACCAAGAGAAATTCCAAGGAAACAGAGCAACAGAAGACCACATTTTTATTATTAGAAGAATTACAGATGAGGCATGGTAGGAAGGAAGGGTAATGTACTGTATATTTTAGCACTGGACCTAGAAAAAAAAGCACTTTCAAAAGTAAAGATGCCCCAAGCACCTATTAATATATTTGAGAAAACAAGAGTTTGGGAAAACAACATGTTTACAAGAAAAGAATGTTGTGCTGCTTAAAGCAAGGATGCCCCAAATATTGTCTATTCACACTAGTTCTGCAAACAGTAATAATAATTGTAGTGGTACTAGGGCAATTTGATCTTCAGGAAAAAGACTGCATTTCATTGCCATATTATTAGCATAATGCAGATGATAGAGAGGACCTGGATCTGTGAACATCAAGGAATTCACCCCTAACTTTCAATCAACAGGAATGTCCTTAAATATCTCCAAATATGAAGCAATGAGCAGCATTCAACGGAGACCTAAAATAGAAACAAAGTAATCAACTAGGATTAGGTAAAGCGATAAGAGGAGCAATAATGATATTCCCCTTTTTATAGAAACACAAATCCTCTTGGAACTTGATACGGACTACAAACAAGTCAATAATTTGGGGCAATTATTGAGTTGTTTGTAGTCCGTAGCACTGTTTGGGATGAAAGGAATGGCCACACAAAACAAACAGGAGACATGTTCGTCATTAGATTTTTCAGTGCGTTTCGTTTATTTGGTTTATACCTGGTCACGTGAACATTTAATTTTTTAGACGAACGATCAAAGTTATCCCTTTCGGAGTAGCAAAGTACTCGATCATAATAAAATAGTTTAGCATGCTTTTATGCAACAATAATTCTGAATGCATTTGAAGATTAAATTCTAAATTATTAATAAAATGAGAAAAAAAAAATGTTTGTATTGAAGATTATTTTACAAAGACTAGCATTTTCAAATTACAGCATTAATCCTTTCAGGTAAAGACTTGCACAGCCTTACTTACGGGGATATTTAAAATCTATGTATTTTCCCCCAAAAAATGAATGTAAAATTCGTGATTAGGATTGCAGATGATTAAAACGAAAAATTATCGCTACCCCATCATCTAAGATATTGTAATCACTCAGTTTTTACATAACAATTTCAATCCCTTTAATAAACCTCACGAAGTAACCCACTTCTCGAACAAGGTTAAAAAAATTAGAAACTAAACTAATGAAATTAACGAAATTTTTTAATGACGAACGGTCGAGTTAATTTTGTGAGCTGAATGACGAACGAAAAAGTTTTGAATAGGGTAGCTTAGTAAAACATGAAGATCTAATTATATCGTTTGCCCAGCATTGAAAAATTCCATCATCTAAGAGAATGACAATTCAAAGGGACCATGAATCGAAGGATCAAATATTATGGGCTTATATTAGATGGCGTTCAACTAATAATACCCTGCAAGTGGCCAAAAGAATAGGCTTATCTAATAAGAAGATTGACAGGTCATAGCTCTCGTGGAATGACTCCCTCCAAAATGATATGCTAGAAAGCAAAATTCCAGATTGTTTGGGAAGAAGTGGCAAGGATAAAGAAAAATTGAAGAAACTAACAAGAAAAATATATGAGGTTGCAAAGTCATCATTGAAAGCATCACAACAGACTTAACTTAAAAAATAAAAGTAGATGATCATTGCTGCATGATGCACCATGCTATGATGCAGAAGGATCTATGGGGCTAGTCTAGGCAATTATGTCGGACATTGCACGATGCCCTAATCTTAAAGTAACTATGGATTGCTTACTGCCATTGCACTTTGGTAAAGATCGCTTAACGGCTCCTGTTGTGTGCTTAAAAGTCTTTCTTGAATAAATATTATTACCCTAATTCACAACAGATATTATAGCTCGTCAAAAAGTCACTTTTGAATAAATAATATTTAGCCTAAGGGGTGCTTTTATTGTGTTTTGCTTTTAACACAATAAAAATAAAACAATAGTTTTGCTTTGATCGTTTTACAATATAATTTTTTAACTATCTGTACATTGATCATTAAATACGTGGCAACCAAAATAATATTAGGCCGTTTTAACATAAAATAAATAATCATTTTCTGGTGGTTTCTTTCCATAATCATAAAGAATTAAAATATCAAATTAACATACACAAATATCAAATTAACATATTATTAACATAATATATAAAGAATATTGTCTATTAGGCTACATAATTTAATGAAAGCCAAATCCCAGAGTTAAATGATCACTTTATTCAACTTTTCTTTGTGCTTTTCTTCCAAGCTTAGCTGTTGCCAACCATATTCTCAAATCTAATAATTACAAATTGCAGCAATACATAAGATCAGAAACAAGACAGTTGGAAGTACTATTAATTGTGATTGATCCTGTACAAAACATAAAAGAAACAGTTTGTGCCAATTTGGCATGCTTAGGTTGATGCTAATAAGCATTAAAATTAAATTGTTTTTTCTTTAGTTGTAATGCTACTAAGATTATGTCCTCCTCTCTAAAAAATTCAATTAGCCTTAATCTTTCTATAAATATAAGTTACAACATTCCTTAGGGTATAGAAAATGTTTATTAATCTACAGTATATGCACAGTATATACTGTATGCACAACTATAGTAGTTAGAGTAAGTGCCACCCAACCCTTGCACCAAAAATAAATTGCCAAAATAAATAAATAAAAGAAACTAATTTTGAACATACAGTGACATGTAATAAAGCCACCCCCATATTTTCCAGAAAACCCAAGCAATCCGTATTATACTGAATAAAAATATTCTCCCTAAAATTTAAAAAATGCAGAGCCAGAAGCTTATAGCCTGCGATATGTTTTTTATTTTTCTTTCCACATCTTTTTCATATTTTATTCTTAGTGCAATTAATTTTAGAAATAATTAAAAGTAATATTTGCATGATTAAATTTAAAACATTGCCTTTCACATTTGACCAACAAGCCAACTTTATACATAAGCCTTATTCTGAGATCTCACTATGCTCACCAATCTTTTAAACAATCTGTCCGAAACTTATGAAAATGTAATAGATAAAATTAGAATTAAGTGATCAAGGATTTTGAAATTAATTTGTTCTTGGTGAAAATTAACAAATTAAACTCTTTATTATAATAAAGACTTTTTACTGTTTTTTTTTATCAGTTCCTAGAATACATCATCTGTACATTTATAATTTAGTCATAATTGTGTATATTAAAAGTTAAATTATTGATCCAGGTTTATATTAATTTATTCTGTTCTTTATTTAATATAGGTATGAAATCATGCAGTTTTGCTGGCTCCGGCCAAATAATCGTCCAACTGCTACAGAAGTTTTGTCCTTATTAACTCATCTGCATGATAATTTAAACAGCAGCATTGAAGGTGACTTTTCAGTTCAGTGGAATAACTTATTGCCAAAACAAGCTGTGGATAACTTTGATAAATCTACTATAGTGGTCAGCCAAAATAATAATCAGTTTGTGGACTCTAACGCCTACCTTCAACATAAAGCTAAATTAGACAAATCATCAGACGATGGAATTTGGATCTCTGGCTTTGAAAATAATTTTGTAGATACCGGTATGCCAAAAGATAATGTCTCTTTTTCTAATGAGTTGGAAGAAAAACAAGAAGGACGATCAAAAAGTTCTTCAGATGTTTCCAGTGAACCAGAACCAAAAAGTCCTAAATTTACAAATTATGAAGGACGGCCACATTCTAATAGCAAAGATAGCTTCGAACTTCTATTATCTACTAATGAACATACATTACCTGAAGAAGAGGTTGGAGCAGAATTAGTAAAAAGTGTTTTACAAGATATAACTGATATATTGGAAAAAAGTGGAACTTATCCACAAGATAACGATAAAGCAAAAAATACACCTGAAGAAGAACCTGAGTGGGTTAGTGCTGACACTATTAGTTTGGATAGCTTCACTGATATACGTAAAGATGGTGCTGAAGCTTCACCAACATTATTACCTCAATCAAATTTATTACATGGTGAAGATTCAGCATGGACGCCATTTGAAACTAGTGAAATGCCATTACCTTCCTCTAATGTTCAGGAATCTGATTTTGAGCTTGGTAGATCCAATTGTTCACAAACTGCTCCAGCTTCAGTTTCTGATGAAACTAGTGATATCACCTCAGTGCCTATAACACAACCAACAATCAGTCCTGATGAACACAGGATGCCCAATATAGATACTGTGCCGAAAAAAAGTTTGTCAAATAAACAAAATGATTTATTGTTCCAATCAACACATTTTAACTCGGAGTCTCTAGATAATATAGACAATAAAGACTTAACCCATTCAGTCTCTTTACAAAGTAAAATTGATGCCCCAAAATTATCCACTCAAAATGCTACTAGTCTTGTGCTAATGGAAGTTCCAGAAGTGAAAATTAGTTCTCCTGATAGCGGTGATCTTGATGACAATAGATCACTTTCGAAAAGTGCCAAATCTGCACCAGTGTCACTAAACGTAGCTGAAGATGATGACGAGGAGGAGCTGTGCCAACTTCAGGCAGTAAGTACTGACATGTCTAAATCTCCTCTATCCAAATCTCCTCAGGAATTTTTAAATATAACATTTATTGAAGATGATTTTAATTCAGATGACAGTGATTCTGAAAAAATGGCTGTTGAGAATTTTAGAAATCTAGGCACTAATTTTGACCCAAATGTAATGATTGAGGAAGAAACAATTTCAGTCGATAATATTAACATTGATGACTCATTGAATTTGACTACAGACACTATTAATAATCAGTCTTTACAACAGCTTGACTTGAATTTCAGATTCATCCAGAATGAGACAAAAGAAGAAGTCACTCCTAGTTTGGCAGCCTTCTGTGAAGAGCATTCTCCTACTACAAGCAACAATGCTGTCAACATTGAATTTCCCCAGAGCCCACCCCTGGAGATGTCCCCTTTGGATGGTATAGCAGCCCACCGGATAAGCAAGGATTGCAGAACAGACAGCAGCTCTATTATAAGTCCAGGTACGCAGTCAAACTCAGACGATAATGTCTTTCAGACTTTTAATACTATAACTCTTTTGCAGTCACATTCTTCAGATGAGCTGCCAGTGCCATCTACTAATTTGGATTCCCATAAAGATAATGATGATAACCATCTTGAGTCAGCCAGGTTTAAGCCAGTATTACCTAATGAAATTGTAAATATTAATACAAATGAGATTCCTGGGGAAATTAAACCCTTATCTACTGCTAAATTAAAAATATTAAACCAGGTACATAAATCTAATGAACACTATTTAAATAAAAGTGACGAAATTTCTTATGTAAAAGATAATGACATAATTTCAAAATCTGATGATTATGGGATGGCAATAATATATAGTGGTTTGAATAGTAATAATTCTGATAGTAGTAATGAAGGATCAGGGATTCAAATTTTTAATAATTTAGAAGGGAATAGTTCAAATTTTAATGTAGATAGTGCACACTGTCCAGAAAGCTGGCTTTTGGATAGTACTCATGGTTGTAATAATTTAGGAAAGTTATATTTGACAGATGTTAAAAATGCCCTAAACAATATAACAGAAAATAATCTAAATAAATTTCCCAATGATAAACAATTAGGAATATTTCCAAGTGTAGATATAGGATTAGATAATAGCCAACTTAGAGATGATCATTTAACTGAAGATGTGGCAGTTGAACAAATGAATTCTTTGCTTTCTATAGTCAATAATTCAAATAATAACTTTGTTGAGTCTGTTAAACTTATTAAAAGTAATAGTTCCGAAATAGAAAATTTGCCTTTAAGCCCACATCTTAATTCTAAAGAATATAGTATGAAACAATCTATTGATAATATGTTGTCTCAAGTTTTTATTTCAGAAAAAGAAACAATAGCTGTGAATCTAATGGAAGAAGGCTATACGGATAGCAATTCAGATTTAACAAATACAATTTTGTTTGAAGCTAAGCCTAGTAGTTTAAAAAATTATTCATCTGTAGAGGACATAATTACCTCTAAGGACACTCAGTTGATTGGCTCTGATAAAATCCAAGAACAAAATACTCTAGATAGTATTGAACAATTAGAATTTTTGAATAATAAATTGAATTATTGCAGTGAAAATTTAAGGAAGACGACATTGGCTAGTTTATTTCAGGAACATCAGAAAGAAAATGGGAACTTTAATTTAGAATGTGATGACACAAGTGTATCTTCAGCATCTGTAGATCTTGTCAGTAATAAAATTTTAAGCAGTGATGATTTATCAGATAATATTACTAAATTAGCTCATCTATTCTCACCAGACCAGACAAACTTCATTAATTCTGAACATTTGTGTTATACGTTACCATTTCAAAATGAAAATGATATCCTACCTGGAAATCAATCCAATAATATTACTCCTCTTATAGAAACTTCTACTTTAAATGTATTGGAAATGCCTCTGGGTATATTACACTGTTATGATTATGGGAATTTAGAATCACCTACAAAAATATCCCGAAATATAGCAGAATTTAGTGATAGTGATTCCTTTGAAGGTTTTGCATCTCCAGATTCAATAAATTCAGGATTTTTTTCCACGCCAAGATATTCCAGGGAACTAAATTCATTAAGTTCAGAAAATTCCTCTCTCAAAGATGATACTTTATTTATAAAATCTCTCATTGATGAATCCAATAATTGTTTGGATGAGTCTGTTGATCCGTCTATTCAAAATGTTATTAAAGAAGTCATTAATGCTGTTTTAGAAGAGGAAGGAATAGTTGAGATTGAAGAATTGGATCAGAATATAGAAACCCCTGATATTACAGCTATTAGTGGAATAGAAAATAATTTATCTTCATTTGAGATACATAATAGCACATGGCTCAGCCCAGGAAAAGAAGGAAATATTGTTTTGAAAGAAGATTCCGTATTAATGGCTAATAAAAACCTTATAAAACAGGACAGAGAATCTTCTTGGAATTCTGAAATTCCTCAGTTTAGTGCCTTAAATTCACCAAGCAAAATTGTCCGGATGTCTTTAGATTTATTTCATCATCCTATTAAAGGGACATGTTCAGCTGATTCAGTGCCTTCAGAAGCCAAATTCTATCAGATTAATTACGTTTCACAGGATCGACCTCAAACTCATTTTTATTCATCTGAAAGTTCTCCGTCCACCGGTTTGAAACATTTGTCGCTAAATGAAATCCAAGAAGATTCACTGAGCCAAAATGTTGATTTGAAGAATGGATTAAAAATGGATTTTTTAGCTCCTAAAATTAATAAATTAGAGCATTCCGGAGTATTGCACGGGATAAAAACTTTTGCCGATACATTGGTTAAAGAAATCAGTCAGTCTGCTGTTAGCATAGCTAGTAAAAAATTGAGCGATATCAGATTTCAAGAATTAGTGGATTTACAAATTAAGGAGGAAAAGCTTTTAAGTGAGAGCAAACCATCTCTATTAGTGAATGAAATTATGTCATCTTATATTAGCAGAATGTCGGAAATAACTTTTAGAGATGGAATAGATGCTCCACCTTTGGATGTTAATTGGAAAGATGATAAAAGTAGTGAAAACTTATCTGCTTCTAGTTGTTATTTTGAAATGAGTCGAAATGATGAAGTAATTGATAGAGCACAAATTAATAATAATTCAACCGTGTTGCCTTTAAATGAAATAGCACAGAGGGTTCTTGTAAATAATGGCATGTTCTTTGAAAACATCTGCAAAAAAGGAAAGGAAGTAACACAAAACAAAATTGCAGACTGGTCAGAAAATAATAATTTATTACAAAACAAAAATATAAAGGAGATAAATTTAAATGGAGAAATGTACTCTTTTGATTCTTTAGATAATCAACCAAAAAATGAAAATAATGATAATTGTGATTCATCAGCTGGTCCCTTGAAAGATAACATGCTAACTAATAATGACCCTTGGTCAGAAAAAATACATGAAGAAAATGTACAAATTGAAGTACAATATCACAAGTTTAAAACACAAGAAGCTGGTATAACTTCAAAAGAAATAATCCACAAAGAAGTTTATAAAATTGATGATAAATCTGAAAATGATGCTGATATTGAGGAAATAAACATTCAAAAGGATGAAATTGAAGAACCGAATCCAAATTGTGAGTTGCTATTTTCTGGTGAGAGTATTATTATTGATGATGGCATTTCTCATCTACAAAGTTTGAAGGAAGATGAAACTATCAGTGATGGAAAAAAACAAAATGGATACAGAAAAACTTTGACATCTGAAGATTCAATTGAAAGGGAAGAAAAAAATCACACACATTTAATTAGTGAAGAGAAATCTGCCTCAGAAATGTCTAAGATTGTTAAGGGAATAAAACTAGAAAACACAGAATTTTTAAACAACTTTAAGGACTCTGTGAAAGAATTAAGGGTGCAAGAGTCATTTGGCCAAGTTGAAATAAGAAAAAATGAAATTTCGTTACCTAGTGATGAAAATAATACTGATGAAAAAATTGAAATGGGAAGAGCAATACCAGATACTACAAGTCCAAAAAAAGTACTAATAGAAAATTTACAAAAGGAAAATATTGAATATTTGATTGAAACAAGCAATGAATATGGACCGTTTGTGCTTGAGATGAATCAGGTAAACAATTATGCTGAAGAAATAATTAACACAGATATTTCTAATAACAATAGCAATTTTGAGGTTATTTCTGAAATTACAAATTTGCCGGCTGATTATCAAACTTCAAATGAAATTCACTGTGATGGCAATTCAAGAAATTGGCAAGACACACAATCCCATTCAGATCAGACCAGATATGAAAGAACATCTGTTGTAGATAATAAAACGTCAACAATTATTGGAGAAACCATTGAGCAAATAATAAATCCTGAAATATCCGAAATTAATTCTGAACTGGATATAACTAAAAGATTTGTTGATGATCTCAAAGTAGTCCCAATAAAAGTAATAGCCACCAAAGAAATTAACATTGAAGATGAAAGCAGAAATTCTGAAAGTGGTGCTGAGTTTGGAAATGAAAACTGCCTTACTGAATTTGTACAAAACTCCCCAAAGTCCGAAGTAAATGAGGGTAATGACAAAATTTCATTAAAATTCCAACTGTCTTCTATTTCAAAACGTTTTAATGAATTTGAGGATGCTAATCAAAATGTATCTTTTAGTTGCGATGACACTTTTGATAAGATTACTGGAGCCAAAATATCGACTTTAGAACCTTCATGTCAATCTCAAATTATTAAAAAGGATAATGGTATTTTTAAAGAGGATCCAAACTTGGAAATTGTAGATAGAAACATTTTTAAAGAATTAAAACAAGTGAATCATAAAAATGAACAACAAGAATTTTGTTATAAAGAAATTAAAGGAAAAGAGAATGGTGAAGAAGAAGGTGTTGAAGTTGATCACTTGATTAAAGCATCCAATTCTAGAATTACAGCAGGTCAAAAAAGTTCACAAATTGCTCAAACACATGAATTATCTTCCAGAATCAAAGATGAAACAGAAAAAGTAAATTTTAAGACTGGACAAGAAACATCAATTGTTAACCAGACATTTGATAATATTGAAGTATGTAATGAAAGCATAAATGTTAAACCATTAAGATCTATAAGTAAGCTTGAGGCTGTGAATAATGATGGACAGTTTAAAAATGTCCTGAATAACCAACTGGATGATAAAATTGCAGGGGTTAATGATGCATTTATTTCGAGAGAAGTTAGAGAAAAGAAAATTAATACTGAAGATATTAAAAACGTTAACCTTGCTATTCTAACTGAAGATTCAGTTGGTGTAGAAAAAAAAGAGTATCAATGCTTTTCTAACATTACGCCAGATAATGTTAGTGGATTAAGAAGTGAAATCATACCATATGATGAAAAAATTGAAAGTTTTAAAGAAATAGTTGCAAATGAAAAGTTATTAGATAATGGGGTTGAGGTCATGTATAAAAATGATCGTTCTGTTGCCAAAGATGACACTTTTACAAAAACAGTTACAACAGAATTAAGAATAAAAGAAATTGGATTTGAAAATCCATTTTTTGTTTCGAGAGAAAATTCATATGCTGGTGAAGATGAAATTGAGAACATTAACATCATAAATTCAATAGTTTATGAAAACATTGACTCTGAGGCTGTTGGATTTAATGAAAACTTTATTGTAACTAAAACAGATTTTTTATATACTAATGTATTAGAAGATAATGCAGATCAGAAAGAAACTGCTTTTAACCGTGATTATTCTCAAACTGATATAGTAATTGATTGCGATGATAACCGTAAACCCATTTCTGGAAATACTTTATCAGAAATTAAAAATCCTAATTTAGAGTCCTCAGAAATTAACAATGGTAATACATGGTCATTTCCTTATGAAAATTTCCAACAATGGGTAGAACCTATTGAAGATAGTAAGTCTGTTAGAATAACCAGTGATGCAGATAAGCCTAAAGATGATAATGAAATTCATGAGGCCGTAATTAGATTTAATCCAATTCATGAAAAGGAGTCATCTAAAATAAAACAGGAAGAAAATGCTGATCCATCATATCCTGAAAATACTATGTTTGACTACAACAGTCCATATCCTCAAATAATGATACGTTCTATTTTTAATTTCAAAAAGGAAAATGAAATGATCCGAAATCCTGATATTGAAAATGAAGTTGGTAATGACAGTGATCAATTTGTAAATTGTTTAGTAAACAAAATTCGAAAAGATTCCTTAACAGATGATATAACTGCTTTGTCTGATGTATATGGATGTCTTGAATCTCATTCACGCAAGTATGAAGATGAAAAAATAGGAATGCTATATCAAACAAGACAAAAAAAGGAAATTGATCTTTTAAATTTAGTTCAAGAGGGCCAAATAAATGTTGAAAATGAATTTGAAGAAAATTATACCTGGAATGGTTATCAATTTGCCACTTGGGCTGAAGAACCAAAAGGATTTATTCATGAAACCTATAGTGCAAATTGCTCCATCGATGATTATCTCGGAGGAAGCAGAGTCGTGGATGTTAATGATAACAGCATGTCTGAAAAGTGTGTGATAACTGAGGTGGAGAGCAACTATATTCCAATGGACTCTACAAAACAAAATATGGATAGTGAAAATACTGTTCCTCTATATATTTCATATTTGGCTGATCAGGTTTGTGCAGCCATCTTTGATGAAGTTTTCCTAAGTAAAATACAAGCCAAAACATCACCTCATGAACTTTCAGTTTCAGAACAAGATGCATCTTGTTCTGAAAAGCAAACTAGTTTGGCAAGGAGTAAAAGACAATTAACTTATGAAAATGAAAATGATTTTTCTCAAAATCCAAAACGTGTAAAACATGAACAAGTTTTTAGTTTCCAACTAGAGTTATCGAGAGATTTAAATGAATCGGATAAAGATAGCCCTGATCTTGAAGTGTCTATTCCTGATGATGAAAATTTAGCTGCAACTAAACTGAATCGTAAACCTCAAAGTCTTGAGGAAGATTTTTATCAAGATGAAAATATAAGTGATCCAGTTAAATTCTTCAACAATTCTTGGGAAGATTTTGTTTCAGGAAAAGATAATTGGGACAGCAAACCTGCTGATGAATTAAAATTTGATTGGATTTTAGAAAACCAGAGTTTGATAAGTAATTGGGAAAATGATGAGCAAATATCTTCCACACTACACAACAATGAACATTTAATTCAGGATGGTCTTGGAAAAACAAACCTTTTATTTCCATTGGGAAATAATCCGGTTGTTTTACATATTCCTGACAAAGATGAGATTGAAACAGGACACCTAAAAAACGATCAGTCATCGGTTCCAGAAAAATTAAATATTAAGTCGGACGAAATCTCATCTGAATTAGCATGTACCTCTCATAATCTTAGCACATCTACTGACAATTCTCAGGTATCTAGTAGCCAAACTAGTTCTCATACTACCTCTTATATCACATCATCTTTAGAAAGTTGTAATCTTGATACGTCAAGTGACACTCAAGAATCTGATGAATCCGGTCCAAGTATATTACAATTATCAGGAGCAAATTCAAGTGCCATTGATGAAGCAGAATTTTTTGCCATGGCCCTAGCCAGTACTCCTGTCAAACAAGAAGACTGGCCAAAGCAATGGAGTTTTGGAAAGACGGATCCTTTTGAAAGTAGTCAGGCTGTGTTCAGCAATAGTTTTAATATGTTTGATGATTTTCCAGATGCTCCTTTATTTAACAGCTTCAGGGATGATCCCTTTAATGCTCACAATCAAAAGAATGGGATGAAAAAGCAAGAAGGGAATCCTTTGTCTGGAGAGAGTGCTGATGATAGTAGTACTGCATCATCTACATCAGGATCGTTTGATTGCTCAAAGGCATTTTTTATACCCACAACAATGTTCAGAGAATTTGATCGCAGCAATAGTGGATCAGATCACAGAACTGGGTCTTTGCAACTAAAAACTTGGAACAAAAATGCTACACCAACAAAAAGTGTTCTTTCAAGGACCAGTAAGAAGGTAAGAACTTTATTTAAAATGTACAATATTGTGTATATTGATTCATTTCTTCTCAAAAAAAATATTTATCTTGAAGTTTTTTCAAAGTTATTTTTAATGATTTGTCATGTTCATTCATACCTTTCCATAAACCAGAATGTCATCACTTACTGTATGTTTGCTATACCAGGAATGTCTGAAATTAACTTGGCTATTTCATACGGAAATATTTAAGCCACTGATGTTATATTAAAGTTGGGTCTCATATGGAACAGCCAACATGTGTTGAGAATGTTGTCATATGTCTTGAGTTCTCAGTCAGCTGAAATTGATGATACCATTTTGCTAAATCCAATTTTCAGACCACTGTTCCTCATTTAAAACCATCTATAATATCCACAGTAGGTGTCAAATTAATGCCCTTACTATTGCCTTATTCGCAAGAGTCGTGTCCACACATTCTGAGATTACCATCTTTTTTTTAAGGACTACCACTAGCCCTATAGACGAAATCCAAGACAACGGCTGCTTTTCTTACACTCTTTCAATGATGTCATCCTTTAGAAGTGTTTTGAGTTCCTTTTCTACTCTGTCTCCTATGGTTTGTTATGCTTCTGTATTATAGGTTATATTTTATCCTTTATATATAGTTTGATTCTTGCTGTTATTCATTTCTTTACTCCTTGAAGCAGTGAATTAAATTTCCTATTACAATCTCTATTAGCTCCACTTCTTGACCACTTGTGTTGACATTTACTTCTTCTTTATGTAAAAAAAGATTATCCTTGATTATTTTCTTAGCAGAGAAGATCCATATGTTGGAATTGTAAATTCTAGTTTCTACTTTTATACCACAAGCTTGTTGGTTGGTTAGTTTGAATAGGGACAGCAAGTGTGATATCCTATTGAAATTAACCAATCATCAAGCTTGTGGTATACCTCTTTAATTTGTATTCTACTGGAACTATCACTTTGCCAAAGTTATTTAGATTAGTATTAATCAAATTTAAGTTTTTAGCAGTGCCACCTCTAAAAAGTGTTGTTTGCAATTGCCACTTGACGCTGTTTCAGTCCGTGATGT
>PXIH01S0002175.1:8652-19702 GCA_003024985.2 Euperipatoides rowelli | reverse complement strand
GAAAAAATCCGAAGCATGTCACCTTTAAATTTTCTGACTAATTCAAGAGAGTTTTGTTTACATCTACATTATGTTCAAAAGAGTCACGCTTATTCACAAACTTATTTTGATTTGTCCAACATACTTTAGAAAAGTGAATTAATTTAGAACAATAATACATATTTTACCGCTAACTTTAAACTCTGATAATCCTATTTTTGTGCCAATTTTCTCCGCAATAATTGCAATTCATTTGTTATTATTTTCCTCTTTAAAGTTTTCTTTATGCCTGCGATCTATTGTGACAGCTGTCATAGATTTTCACATCACTTCCAGATTACTCTTATGAAGCAAACTTTTATTTTGCACTAATTGAATATTATCTTGAGCATTCTTTTGTTACTGTAGTCTTTTGGTCTGTAATTTCATGTATTCCGTATTGAATTATCTCCCATTATCAGTTGTGGCTTTCCTTCCTTTTCTTAAAAGTAAAACCACAAGTTTAACTAATTTTCTGAGTCTTAAAAAAACATTCAAAGTTTCCTCTGCCTTAACACTTATGCTCCATACTCCATGTTTTTATTAAGCTGAAAAATAATTTGTTATCGCTGATTACACGGATTCAAATTAATCATCTGCTAACGATAATGTACAAAATATGTCAGCCAGCTCTTCTCCCATGTAATGACAAAGAAGAGCGGTCTTTGATTAGTTTCAGATATATTTAATACGAAAAAAAGATTCATTAATTTATCAGCTTACTTTTTCCATTTCTGACACTGAAGGCTGTTTGGATTGCTGTAAGTCAAAATGTGGAAAATTCGGAATTTAAATATTTTTCCCCTTCGTTTTATTTCTTTTCAACATTTTTTTCTTCTTTTTAGTATATTTCCATTTACTAAGCAAACAAAACTAGTTTACACTTTATTTTTCTAAGTTATCGTAATACAACATTTTTTCCAATTATGGCTTCAGCCCTGTGTTTATTATTTATAAATAATTTTTACTTATTTTTTTTTTGTTTCTAATTTTCTTTGGCTAAGTCCCTAATATTCTGTTCCTAATCCAGCTAATAAGTAATAAGGATATAAACAACTATTTAATAATATTAAACATTATTATCTTTAGTTGCTATAAACACACAGACTGATAGTCTTCTGCTGTAATCACCCAGTTCTCGTTCTACTATCACTCTCACTGATACTCCTTACTATATACAGAATATGACAGTGATGGACAATTGCAGTCAGTTTGAATATTTTCTCACCATCAATAATGTCCATGAAGATAGAAAACTCTATGGTGCTTTTCTAATCGGATATTTCTCCTTAAAAAATCCTGTGTAACCTCCTTATGATTTCCAAGGATTCTCGGAATAAATGTTGGTAGACTAGGTAAAATGTGTTAGTAAAGAAACTCATTGTGAGGTCTGAGTGGTTCAAATTCAGGTTAGTAGACAAGCTTTTGGCAAAATAAATATTTTTATAGTCTTTTTCAGGAAATATGCTTCAGATGCTCTTTTGTTGAAGACTATTTGGAATCCATCTTGGCTGTCCAGTTTGTATTCAGCTTAGGTAATATTATTATTAAGTTTATTATTAAGAAAAAAATTAATATACAGTAAATATACAGTACATCAATATAATTGTTAAAACCTTAGCCCTAAAGGATAAAGTTTTTTTTACAAATAGTATCAGAAAAATAAAAATTTAAAATTAGAAAGAAGATCTATTTAAAAGAACTTATGTCATGATTATTGTGGCCAATCATAAAAGGAATAGTAGATTTTTTAAATCGTTGAGTACGAATAAACGGAGTAGAATGTAAATGACAATTTCTAGTAAAACGGCCAGAACTATTAAATTGAATAGGAGTTAAATATTCTGGAAAGAATGAAAAAAAAATGTAGCAGCAAATATTTTAATTAATGAAATTCTAAAATCAAATAAACTAGGAATATTAAGCAATATAAGAGAAGAATTATAATCAATATATTCAGAACCCATTACAAGCCTAACATCTTTTTTGAACTGATTCCAACATATTTTGTTGTTTAGTAATGGATGAGTGCCAAACAGGAGCACAATAAGTTAATAATAAATGAAAGGTAAACATGTAATAAAATAAATTTATCAGCCCCAAAACGTTTAAGGTGATATAGCATAAAAATTCTAGAATTGGCCTTCTTAATAGATTCTGAAATATGAATATTACATTTTAAATTATCCTGAATAAATAAGCCCAAAATCTTAATGGAATCTACAGATTGAATAATACAATTATTCACAGGTAGAGAATAGTGAATATTTTTTTTTAAATGAATGAATAATAATATTGCTCTCCAAAAGCGCCATCTCGCAAAAGAAAGCATTAATTATACAGAGTTAATATAAGCTAAGCTCACCGACCTAACTATGGAGAATTTAGCAATCCTGAATCTAGCCATTCTGATTGATTTCCAGCCTACTGAGATGTTCAAGTTATCCAAGTTTCCAAATACCATTGACATCCAGGAAGACAATAAACTCACTTGTAGGGTTTTTGCTCATCAGGATTGCTTCTTCAATCTCCTGGACAACTGCATTCCCCCAGCTTCAAATTGTTGTGACTTCTCATTCTTTGAGAGAAAAACTCATAGAATCATGAATCATCACTATACATATGAATCACTCTTTTCTGCTCTTGGCCCACACTTTTTTCTTATCTTTACCTGCCTCATTCAAACTTTAGTATTTTGCTCTTGGTCAATTTATGCTTTCCAAACCTTTAACACTCCGACTGGAAATAAATTTATCCTTAGGAAATTATATAGACCTGTTTCCTACATAATTGAATTTACCAATGTTCAAGATGTTGCAACCGGCTCAAGATTCAGTCTTTGAGAAACCTGTTCTATTCTCTGTAGCCTAGATGGAAGTGCAAGTTAACCCATCTTTTCTTCAGCTTGCTTAATCCAGGCAAAGTTAGTTGTTCTATGGCCTATTTACTAAATCTGTTTCTCAAATCGTATTTATGAAAACATAATGGATTCACTACTTTATTTTTTACATATTGTATATATACTTGTCTAAATCTCTAATAAATGTCTTGTGTGGTATTATTGTAGTAAACTATACACACTTATTCTTATCATTCACCAGTTCAAGCTCATACTCGCCGATTTTCCTTCACCCTAATACACTTATACTTCCTTGATGGACTTCTACTTCTTCCTTGATATTCAGCCCCATGAGCTGAGAACTAATACTGTTCAGGATTGTCGGTCATGATGTTGTTTTTAGACTTTTATGTCATTCTAGCAGTATTTGTTTTCCTTGTAGGGAAAACTAGCTTAAATATTTCCTTATTCCTACGCGTGAAGGTTCTTGCCTCTGTCCATCAAATGTCTGTCAGGATATTGTTTTTAACTTTTTTGTCATTCTACTAGTGCTTGTTTCCATTGTACGTAAAGCTGGCTTCAATATTTTCTTATTCCTAAGTGGGTGGGTTCTAAACTGTCTGCCCATCAGCGTTTGAGTCTAAGCGAGTAATCTGACGAGTATTGTAGCCTATCCATTTTTTTTTTTTAATCCTTTCTTAAATGTTTTCCCCTTCATTCAATTACTGCATTAATACTTGTACTTGACATGGTATGTTGGATGTCCTATTATTTGTAAAACTTGTGGAGCTGCCTTGCTGAAAAAGATGGATAATTATCGAACATTGTGGTGGGTCTTCCATATGTTATCAGACAAGGTTGCTACCATTTTTTCCCCTCATTTTCTTGATTTCCACAAATGTTGAATGGTAATTCACTGCCAATAAATATAAATTGTCCTAAATGTTTAATTAATTAATTTTTCCACCTTTGGTTTAACTTTTTCAGGATTCTCTCAAAAAGAAATGTGTTTCATTCAAAGAGAGTGAAGAAGAAGTGTATAGTTATCCTGTAGAACAGCATACTTATGAGGAACAGGATCAAGGAACGGAGGCAGATGCTGAAGATGATAGTGAGACAAGTAGTAGCAGCGAAGAAGAAAACATAGATGATACTCAGGGTTTGGAGGAATATTCCAGCATTGAAGAATATATAAAAAAGACTCTGAAATAATGTGGTAATTTTCATTTTGAATATTTTTTATTTTTTTTTATTCATATTGCATTCAAATTATTGTATGAAACTTTAAACTTTATTTTGATTTGAATTTTCTTCAGTACTTTTAAATAATATGAAGACATTGCTTTCAATGCCCTGTGCCAAAATTGCAAAATGCTGTTATTACTAAACTCCGTTTTTGTGTACAGAGTTTACTAAACTCTGTTTTTGTGTACATAGTTTAGTAACCTACTGACTTCCTCTAATCCGGATATTTGGGGAGACATGCTCATTTCAATAAAAGAAATATTAAGAATTTAAAAAAAAAAAAAAAATTCTTGTTAACAGATTTTTTTTAATAAAATTTTCTTAATTTTCTTGGACCCATTGTTTATATTTGAACTTATACTTGAAATAAGTTTATCAATCTGTATTCAAACACTGGAACATTTTTCTTTATGTTTATACGGTAATTAAATTCATTTGTGATTAAAATGTAACTTCCTTTAAAAAAATAATGCTTTTATGTCAACATATTTGATCTGAAAATATTTAGCAGAAGCCCATTTAAAAGAAAATAGTTTAAAGTTAATCAACTTTTTGTAATAGCTTCTTTAAAAAAAAATTCCATAGTTTTATCACATAGACGATTTTTCTATTTGGCAATAAATAAGCCGGCTGCAATAAGTTTGCCATCAAATATTTCTTCTAAAGCTGCTTTCTCTTTTTTGGCAAAATATTCTAGTAATGTCTGCTTAAGCTTAGCAGTAGATTTTCTATCACAGTATAATTATACCGTAATTATAATAATTATGTCTTAAAAGAAACTGTGATATTCTAAAGAGATCAGAAACTGTCTAAAAAAATGATCCTAAAGACATTTAAAACAGGTGGTAAAAAGGAGGAGCTTATTAAAAAAAACATTTTGAAAGAGCAAGTTTAATAAATTTGTAATAGGGTTATGTGGCTAAGAGCACTTCTGAGGATATTTACCTTAATTAGGCTAAGCAAGGTGTAAGAGTGGGGAAAGAGAGCTGGAGAATGAGTCAATTTAATAAATAAAATAAATAGCCAAAGAAATAATCTGCAAGTCAGAAAGAAACAATAAAATTTTATGAAATAATAATTCGGAAGGAACAGCCAGACAGTAATGAACGGTAAAATAAAAGGCTCCTCAGACATAGAAATAGCTCCATTCAATTAAAACATTTTATGATAAAATATATAATTGCATAAGGAAACAATTAGTCAGAATAACCTATTATTGGAACGTGCTGCAAAAGTTTAAAACTTGCTGCGAAAATGTATTGATATGGAACATCTCACCGCTGCTTCGATAAAGCCGGCAGCACACGATGCAGGGTCTTAAGAACTAGCCGCATCAAGAACGACCCACATGGAGAGAATAAAAGCACTAAGGAATTGCTGTTTGCTTAGCCGTCTTCCTGCTTCCTGGAGTAGTATTTATCTGACGGCAGCAGACGAGCCAAACCAGGACTAGGCATCTCGCCACAGGATAAAACCGCAAGACACGGATGGCGTAATAGAGTGGAGTCTGTCTTAGACGTTAGTCAGCCTCATTTAGGATCGATGCCCAGTGGTGGATCTAGACATTCTTGTTTGGGGGGCAAAGTTTTCTTCTGGCACCCCTAATTTTTGCAGGTGTTCTCCCGAACAAAATATTTTGATAAACTTTTTTTTTTTTTTTTTTTTTGGCTGTACGAGTAAGAAACAAAAATTTTGATTATGCTTTTTTTTTTTTTTGTATGTACAATTTTGTAGATATTAATGAATTTTGGTTGAGCGCCCTTGACCACACATGTTTATTTCCTAATATTAAAAACTTAATACAGCATTATACTGTATAATGTTTTAAATGCAAGGTCCATTTTGCTGCCCTTTCCCCCCCCTAGATCCGGCATTGTTGATGCCCGAACACGTCTGATGAATCTAAAGTAAGATTTATCGGACACTACATTAATAAATTAAAAAATAAAACATTAAGTAAACCTATGAAGAATTTTAGTATTTTTAAAAAAATATTAGAGTAGCCTACAGTATTTTGTTTTATAATTTATTGGTAAAATGCCAGCATTACGAAGGATCTATTTTTTTAAAAAGTTTCAAGTTCATAAAACATTTAGTGAATAATTCAAGGCTTTATATACGAGTAAAAGTTGTATGTTTTATATACAGTAGGCCCTATTTATAAAAATTGCCCATCTCGATAATTAAACATTCGGACTAGAATATTATTTTGCTTTGAATTTTGAAATAAATTTTATTGATTTTATTGTATTTTTTTTCATGTTATGCTTTATTTTATTGCTATGTGTGATCAGATTAGTTTGAATATTAGTCCAGTTATTAAAAAAAAATTCCGATTAAAAATTTTTAATATTTTTTTGTTTTATTAAATTTGTGAGATTAGAATTAATTTGAGAATTTGAAGTTGTACAATCATTTTAAAATTGTGTGAGAGTTACTGTAAATTCATTTAAAAACCTTCACTTAACTCCATTAAGTTTTTTTTTTACAAAAATAAACATGAATTCCAGCCCTAAATTTAATGCTTGACAATATTTTTTTCAAGTAAGTTAGGCCATTGGTTTTTTTTCCCCTAGATATATTAGGGCATTTTAGGATGGTGTACAATATTGAAATTGAATTTAGTTTAGCAAATATATTAGTAGCTAAAATATAAAGTATTTCTGTTTCAAAAGGTGATGCTTAACAGCCTAATCATTTGAGCATGTAATTACTGTATGATTGATCCATCTGAAAGATATAATGTGACAGGTGGGTCAGAAGAAATGCTGAGTACTTTTATTTGCTTTAATAAATGGCATTTCAGTTGTCTGAGTTTAAATAAAATATAAATAATAGTAATCAATTCTGACCTGCCATATGTGGGTGTGATTAGAATTATCTGTAATATACTCACTGTAATACTGTATATATATAAGGTTATATACTGTAATTGTACATTTGTTTATGTCTTTTACAATAATTATATGATGTCCTCCCGGCCTGGTCCATGCACCAATCTGCCGACCCTTGTGTTAATAATATTGGGTGGCTTTAGCCCTATTACACTACCCTGGTCCATGCAACAATCTGCAGACCCTGTGTAATACTTTTGGGTGGCTTTAGCCCTATTGCATCACTTGTAAACTTGATAATTTATTTGCTTCACAAAAGCTTGCATCACACAACTAAAAATTACCTTCATGATTTTGCAGTCTTTCTGTAGCTGCGATTAATTTTGATTCCTTGAACCCAAATGAATCTGAATTGAAAAAAAATTTAAATCACAAATTTCTCTTTATTTCATTATATATGGCTTCAATAATTGACATAATTTGTCATAGTAATTTATTTATGAAATTTCTTTGTTTTATTTCAGGTAGTTCAAGCCTACAGATCTGATAAAAAAAAACTAATTGTTCTCACAACAATCTTCATAGTCAAGTTGGTCTTTTTATAACCAAATAGTCTGTGCCAAAAATTCTTTCATTCTTCAAGAATCTCCCTAGAAGCTTTTAATCCAGCTTCAATCTTCTATGTGTTCCTGAAATAATTCTAGTTATAAATGTAAGTTAACTCAGGGAAGAGGATTAGTTGTCATTTTTAAAAGTTGATGTGAAGAGACGTTTCAAGTTAATGTCGAGCTGTAATCTAAATTTCCTTAGATTTTACGCAAAATAAGCAGTAATCAATTCCTTCCAAGCTGTTTCATTTATGGTTCAAGACAAATTAGCTTCAAGCAAATTTAATACAGAATTATATTTTTTTTAAAAAAAGAACCCTGTTTAGGTTATTTTCTAAAAAAAAAAAAAAATTAAATATTGGTTAAACTGTAATATTCAGTTATAAATTTTTATTTTTTTAATAGATATAGTCAGTCAAAATTATTAATTTTAATTTATGACTACGTATCGGTCGTCAATTTAAGGATTTGATAATTTTGGCACTAACCTTATAAAAATTTAATGTATCTTGGATAGGTGTCTTCCTTAGATTCATATATAACAGCTTTTACAAAATAATGTTATATGATGTTTCCAGATTTTGGATTCCAATTGATTGTTTTAATTTATAATGTATAGTAAATAGAACTAAAAGTTTAAACTTGGCTAAATCTTACCAGATTAAGTACATTTCTTTATAGTTTAATGATAAAAAAAATACTGTACATAATTTTAAAAAAATATTTTTTATTATACTAATCCAAACACAGTTTTTAATTAAAAAATTTAATTCCTCTTTAAAGTTTTTTTTTATTCATAGTAAAAATATTTTACAAGAGATTGGTAAAGTAATATTTTTTTTTTCTACAATGTACAGCATATTTCTAAATTTAAAGATAATTACTGTAGGCTATATGATAGCCTATTCATAAAGGTTTGCCAAAGATAAATTTTTTTAAAAAAAAAAACAAGTATTTTTTAATTAACTTATGGTTATTTCTGGTTGCCATTATAGAGTTCAAACTGAAAATAATATATTTTCAATCAGAAGTCATATTCTGTAAAGATTCACAGCTATTGACATTTAGAATGTTTGTTGAAATTTAATTTATTAATCTTGGTTCTTGAATTTCATTTTGAATACATTTCTGAGTTGGATCTTCCAATGGATGCAAATTTTTTTTAAATATTAAAGAAAATGGGTTTTTGTGCAATTACATGACATGGCTTAAAATATAATATCAGTCGTGATCAAATGAGACGAGTAAATTAAAAAACTCCACTTTTAAGTACCTACTAGTTTTTACTAGGTTTGAGTTGATAATCAATTGGGCTTTTTCAATGAACTTGTTTGACTTGATTTAATGTAAAGACATTTTTTTAAATATTTTATTTTTCTTGTAAACTGTTTTATTGTATTAGTTCTTACTTCCAGCCTAATTATCTTTAATAATATCAGTTCAGGTATTTCTTATCGGAGAGTTTTCAGAGTCTTTCCATCTGCCAGTCTTCACGTCATTTCTAAAATGTTTAGTCAATCACAGGACAATTTCTTCATTAATATAGTTAATGATGAAGCTTCGGTTCATATTCATTATTGTTATGGAGTTTATTATAGATTTTTATTTCCATATTGTATATACTGTATAACTTTTAAAAAGTTGTTTATGGCATTTTTGATCTGAAAAATATCTACTTGGGCTGTTTTATGAAACAGGCCCCTAAATTATTTTATAAATTAACTATTATAATCATTTTATTTTTCAATTGTTCTTGATTGGGGTATCCAATGAGGTTAATTTTAATTAGCCTACCTGTGAATATTTTTTTATTTCATGAAGGAAAAGCAATAATGTGAAATGTCTTATATTTTTCCATTTCTTTAGAGTGATTTTTTTTTTTTTAATTTATTCATTTAGCCTACTCCTATTTTTTTTCCTAATGTACACATCGAGCTGAACTAATCAAAAATGGAGAATTTTTAAAATTTGTTGCAGTATTTCTTTTAGTATTAAAAAAGAGGCTTATGCATGATCTTTATAAGTAAAAATATATATATATTTAATTGTTCGTTTATTTTGTAGATTTCTCTAATAAAAACTTTATACTTGTTTACCTAAAACATTAAAAAAAATATAAATATTTAGAAAATTACAATTTATTAAACAAATAGCTTAAACAATTTAAGTAAATAGGTTTAATTGTCTGATCTATGAGTATGCTTATTCATATTCATTATATATTAGCACTTGGGCCTAGCTTTTGATATTTTATTAATTTAATGAATGGATATACAAAAATTCAACGCACTAACTTCACTACTGTCATAACAGACAGACATACATACAACTAATTTTGCTTCCTATAATAAACACACATAGAAACACAGTAACCTTGTTTCACTTATAATGGAAATGCAGTATATACTGTATATATAAATCTATTAACCTCGCTTATCTCATAATAGGCTTACTGATATACTGTACATACAATCATAACCTTGTTTGTTCAGATTTCACACACTACATCCATCAAACCAACTTAACCTCGCTTTTCTCAACGGATATACAGTGTACATAGAAATACACAAATGTTGCTTTTCTCATAATACATATACACGTACTGTACATACAAACACAGGAACCGCACTCATTCACGTCCATTTTGTACATACTTATTTCGCTTCATTTATAATGGACACTCGGTCATCAAATATATACGGTTCGATACCCTGATAATTCAGGGCGATTCATAAAATTAAACATAAAAACACACTAACCTTGCTTCTCTTGCTTATTGTCTCACGACGCATAATTTTTTAAAAAATTTATAATGGAAATGCAGTATATAGGGGAAAAATGCTAGTAAACCAGTCGCCTTAAATTACTGTATAAACTTTTCCGGATTGACTATATATATATATACAGTATATACTGTATAATAGGTGATCACTGAATACCCATTCAGCACACTTCATTACACATTGAAAAGTTTTAAAAATTCCATGAGAGGGGAGGTGGGAAGAAACAAAGTTGCCTAAATTTTTTTCAGGATTGACAATGTCATGTTCACAAGTTTGAAATTTGTGGAACTTTTAGTTCTTAACACACTAAGGAATTATATTTAGAGATTCAGGAAATTAGGATAAATGTTGTAAATTTGTGTGTTTTTTAAATCAATATAAAAATAGCTTTAATATGAATGTCTACTCAACATTATGTATAAAATAAATCCCTATATCCCACTAGGGTGCCCTCCCCCCACTCCAAATTAAAATATTTAGAAAACTGAAAAGTCTAAAATCCAATCCTGCGTATAAGGAAGCCTGTGCCAAAATTTAGTTGCACTGACCTTTACAGGGATTGAGTTATAAAAGGACAAATAAATTTACAAATATACTGTGTATATTTAAAATTCCTTGCTTTTATCTCTTCTCTTGTATAATTATTTTAAAAATCTGATTTTATCCCCACTATCAAAAAAAAAAAACAGCTCAACAATCAACAAATTTATATTTTTTTGGAAA
>PXIH01S0002172.1:26120-39732 GCA_003024985.2 Euperipatoides rowelli | reverse complement strand
CTTCTTTGATAATATGTTTAATTATATAAAACTGATCGAATAAATTAAGATTTTAGAAAAAGAAAAAACAAATCATTTGCATCAAATCTTCAACAGATGCTAATGATTAGAAGTCGTGTTTACTCATTAAAGTATTCTAGTTAAATAGTTAACAAACTGTAGTTTATGATTCAATTATTTACAATAGTTAATGAAAAATAGCAGCTTATTATTGTCTTAGTTTCATTAACTGTTGTAAATAATTGAATCATAAACTACAGTATTATCATAATACTGTAGTTTATGTAAAGTTATTAACTGAATTTAATTTGTTCATAAGTTTAAATTCTAATTGTCAATACTTTATTAGAAAAGAAAAAAATCACTAACTTACCAATACTTATTGTATATTTGCAATGCTCTAATTTTAATTTCTTTTTTTTTTTTCAGGGAATACTTAGGAAAACAGTTAGAAAAAGATACTGGTTTAACTAAAATTAAAGTTGCTGCTGCTACTTAACATCTTATGTACTATATCAATTTGATTTAATGTAATTTGTGTGAAAGCTGATTACAAAATAAGCAACATTCCGTAGCAATTCTTTTAGCACTATTTTCTAATAGGGTGGAGGAATTGTTTGTGTATATTCGCTATCGTGTGATGTTGTATCCCGATGTAAGGAATCTTCACCGAGAAAATAGAGAACATTTTAATCCAATGTTGTGTGTATTATAACTATTTACAGAAAAATAAAAATATTTATTTAATTTTAAAATTGGAAGAAAATTGAATTTCATTCTTATAAATGATTACTTTTTAAAAAATGTCTATTTTCAAATAAATAGATATCAATTCGGAACTCCAAATTTAAAAACAAAGATTAACAATTTAATTACCCCATAAACTTAAAAAGTGATTCCAGTTGTCAATTTTATTAGTAAACTGATATGAATCAACTTCTTGTTTTGAATACTAAATTGTTTTTTTTTAATCAAAAAAAGTATTAAGCCTTATAATTATAATGAATACCAGCAGGGTCCAATATTTTTTATTTGAAGGCTCAAATAACATTTTCAAAGTTCTGTTGGAGTAGGGGGGGGGGGGGGGTTAGGTTATTAATTTTTTTTTTCTATAAACAAAAAAGCTCTAAATGTGTTCAACTGTATAAGCGAAAGCTTAAACTTTTAGTTATAATAAATAAATAAATAAATGCTGTAAGTAAAATAATCCGATGATACCTAGTCTTAAAAATGGAATGTCGGAGACAGGAATAGTCGCCGATTGAATCTGTTCCCCGGCAGTCCAGATCGCTATCAACTAAACCACTGTGCCTTGATGAATCCAATAATTTTATTTTGATAAAAATTTTTTTTTGTCTTTTTGAATGTTTATTCGCTAAATCGTATTGACGAGTTGGTCATGATCATTTAGCGGCCAAGTAAAGCACGGGACCTATATTGGTTGGATCCCCGGGCGACGCATCATTAGCTTTTCTGTGTCTAGTTGCTCTGGAAAATTCTTCTGAATGCAGAACACTTGATTGGAGTCTAGTATGCAAGGAATTCACAAAGGTATGGCAGAAATGGAGAATTCCTGTAGAATAATCAAGCTCTAGAAGTATACAAACTTTACTGTTATGTTGTAATAACAATGTCTGATTGTATATACAGTAACTGTATAGACTTGTCGAGGTGTGGTGGTCCAGTGAGGAGCACACAGGACTGCCGCTGTCCCGGAGACAGGTTCCATCCCAGGGCATGGCAGTACCTCCAATTTTTTCAAGAACCATTTGAAAGGTGGTGTTTCTCTGCATGCATTACGACCGTTAAAAGTTGTGTGCTGTATGATTGCATCACTGATTCTAAGATCAGGAAAGCTGGAGGTGGGAAGTATGCACTTCAGAAGAATCAAACTTTTAAGAAATTTGTACTGATGAAGAGAGACAAATGTGTTTAGAGACAGGTTGTAATAAAATTTGGTCTTTTCCTCTAAAGAAATTTTTTTTTTTTTTTAAGAAAAAATATGTATAGACTTGTAAATGAATGTGGAAATTCATTTTTTAAAAAAAATTATTTTAGTCTTCTGCTATAACGGTTTTTTCCTGTTCGAGCTGTATTGAGAGAACGGCTTGACCAAAAATATGATTAAGGTATCAATAGAAAGGTCTTATCCTCCATATGTGTCATCACAGGTCAAAAATGACATTCAGGGTGGGGGAACCATGTTCTGTCTAGGGTTTTCTACCGTTTTATCTATTTTTGAGAGAACGGCTCAATGGAAAAATGAGAGGTATCAAAAGAAAGCTATCTATATGTCTCATTACAGGCCAAAAATGACATACGGCTAATGGTGGGGGTCAGGAACCATGTCAGATTTTTGATTGTTCGATGTGATTTGTGACACGTAAAAATGAAAGTTATCGAAGTAATTTGCGACAATGGGTTGATATAAAAATGAGGTATCGAAAGAAAGCTCTTACCATCTCTATCACAGGTGAAATGACATTTGGCCCAAGTTGGGAGGGGGGGGGGGGCATAAACCATATAGGGTTTTGACTAATTTGAGAGAAACGGGTAGATGTAAAAATACGAGAGGTATCGAAAGAAAGCTCTTACCATCTATGTCTCATCACAGGCGAAAAATGACATTCGGCCTATGGTGGGGAGAGGGGACATGAACTATGTAGGGTTTTTGACTGAGAACGGGTCGATGTAATAATATGAGATCAAAAGAAAGCCCTTAATGAGATTGGGCCAATGGGGTATGTAGGATTTTCTAAGGTTTTTTTTGGGGGGGGGGGGGGGGGCATGTAGGGTTATTGAATGTTTGATGTAATTTGAGAGAATGGGTCGATGTAAAATATGAGGTATCAAAAATAAGTTCTTAATGAGATTGGGCCAATGGTAGGGGGGCACACACCATTTAGGGTTTTATACCAATTTTTTTTTAGGGAAAAGGGAAAGAAATGACCCGACAATGAACACCTGGGCAACACCGGTTACTAAGCTAGTCAATTTAAATTTTGGTATAAATTTCAATTAACTTTTATTATTAACGGGGAGGGCAATGATGCTGCGGGCTGTAATTGGCCCATTTGACTTACACTGATGTATATTAGGCCAAGTTAAATATCTTGCAGATTTAATTTTACAATCACTTTCGAGTATAGTTCTTCCTGATAAAAATACATTTTTACCCAGTAAAAATTTAGGGTTATGTGTGTACAGTAGATCTGAGCAGTGTATTAACAATTTCTATTTTTTCCTTTAATTCTAAAATATATAAAAAAAGTCTGTCACTTTAAACCTATTATTTCAACATGGCTTTGTCATTGTAACCTGCACTTATTCATTTGGAGCCACGGTGAAACTAGCCTAAAAGTCTTAGAGATACTCGTCAGGGCATCCAACTCCCAGTGAGAGCCAGAGGCATAGGCATGTAGTTGGTAGTAGCTCCCAAACCGTTTTGGTTAATTTATATTATTCCAAGTCTAAATTGGATGTGTTTTGGTGACTAAAAGCAAACATTTAGAGGATACACAGTATATAGGCTTTAGCTGCTGACTTTTAACCTTAATATAAACAAATTATTTACATATAACTAAAGGAAACAAAAGGAGACTAATAATTTATTGTATATAATAATTTAAATACAGCAATCCCTCCATTCATACATCTGTTTTCATGGATTCAAAGATACACAAGTTGAAATATTTATCAAATATTTTTACATTAATCCCTCGTTCTTGCACGAATTGCATAAGGCTTTACATGAATTAAATGCAAAATATTTTTTTTTAAATCATTTGTTCAAATCAACTTTTTTCCTAAGAAAAGATTTTATTCAAAATCAATCAAGATAAATTTTATTAATTAGAATTTGTTTATTGGAATTAAATTTTATTCTTTGCTGCCAGTTACACTTTGAAAAACAATAATCCTTGATTTCTTCAATTTAGCACAAACTCAGAAAAAAATAGTAGAGATGTACAATCATTCACTAATTTCTCCTTAAAAGAAAAGAGCAGGTAGAAGACAGCCAAAAATAGGTCATGACTAGCAAAGAAGAAAATTAAAGCTGACATTTTTATCTTGTTTTCAAAACAGTCATTTATATTAAAATAAAAGATGCAAAATTAAAAAAAAACTTTTCTTCTGTTTATAAACTTTATTATATTATACTGAATGTATTTTTATAACAATTAAAATTTCTCCATTTTTTTTTTTAACAAGTCAAAATTGATTTTAACAAACTATGTAATGAAAATGTTGATTTTTTTCTCAGAAGAGCACACATCCCTCCTAAACTGATTATTAACATCTATTTACAAGAGGTCTCTGGAGAACCTATCGTTCACATGACTAGAGGGATTACTGTACAGTAATTATATTAAAAGTATTCATTTGAATTTTATTTTATTCATACTTGTACAGCGTACATCTTAACTTGGCCGTACAAGCCTATTTTCACCAATGATTTTGAGAAAATGGGGCAGTGAATTTGTTGGAAACCTTAAATTTCCAATCATACATTACAAAATGAGCAAGGTGCACTTAATTCTGGATTAGATCTGAATTTTTTTTGTCAGATTTTAAAATTAGTGGACTTATTAAATCAAAAACTAAAATTTTAGCAACTTAGAAATAATGTAATTGACATGGTGTCTTATCGCCTTTAGTGATGTAATATACAAAATTTCATGAAAAAAAAGACCGCCAAGCAAATGCAGTTCTCAGTAAGAAAGCTACTTACTAGGCTCATTTTTTTTTGTTGGGGGGGGGGGGGGGTAGGGAGAGTTGGGGGATAATGAATACCATCGTTTAAAAAGTCTTTCCATTTTTCTTTTCTTTATACAGTATATTAAAGCAGTAGTTTTTAGTATTTTTACAAACTAATATTTAGCCATCTACCGTATATACGAGTAGAAAAGTTTTGCTACTCTTCCTCAACCACTCATCCTAGTGCAATGTTCAATTTATGTGAACCCTACTAAAACAGATCAGACATGCTGTTTTTGGCTCGCTATGACCTGCCTTGCCCTGGGGATGAATTTTAGAAAATTTAGGATGAACAAGTTCCAAAGTTTGCTGGTTAACTGTATAACAAATTTGAGAACTCCAATTACTCCAGAAACTTTTTAAAAACTTATTTGTAGCCACTGCTTTTTTTTTGCTAGGGTTATACTGTATAAAGTAAAAAAAAAAAAAAAATTTCACTTTTTCCACTTATTGTATACCACATATTTTCAATTCTGAAAATTATTAAAAAAAAAAAAAATACACAATCCTTAAATTTTTTTTTAATTAAATCTTTATTAAAAATCCATCTGCCAATTATGCCAGAAATAAATACTTTGAAAATAAGAAAAAAAAAAAGATAAAAACTTCCCACCAATATCTACTGTACATAACCTAAACATAAAAAAATGGCTAAATATCAAGGGAAGCTCCTTAACTCTTTCAACCCTGAAAATATAAAGTTAAGGGGTTATCTTTCCAACAAATTTGCAAATTAAAGGTTAAAAAAATATATATTAACTTTAGGGCTATTCTACACAAAGCATGAAAAATTTGCATATTTATAACAAGTGCACAACTAAATCTAAATTCAAGATTTTAATATACAGCATATGTACAGAAATTATGTGCAGGAAGAAACCAATCAGAGTTGGGAAAGTTACTTTCATAATAGGTTTCATTTTTCTTTTGAAAAATAATACTCCAGTTATGCATGCAATTATGACACGATGACTAGAAACTGGTTACAAATGAATTACATTTCATAACTATCAAAATCGTTGAAGTGATTAAATATATTCAACAAATATTCTGAAGAATCGACCAATATTTAATAAAAAAACTCTCATTAATGATAGTCTATTATAAATGGTAAGATGTCTGACCTATTTGTTATTGTACAAGTCTAGAAACGGGCCGAGCAATCCACATTTTTAGTCACGTTAATTTTTTTAATTTACAATCCTAACCTCACCCTGAACCCTAACTCCAACTATGTATTAAACCCACTAAGCCCCTATGATGATGAAGGGGTGAAATAATCCATTTTTGTTCAATAATTTTGACCACTTCCGTAATGACAAAAATATTATGCGGTCAAAAACACGGTAGAATAATTGTTCGGCCTATATTTAGACAATTCTGTTGTTGTTGCTAAGACAATTATAGTATATCCTGATGGATTGATATTAGAAAGATTAGGTATGGTAAATAAGAAATCAATAAATATAAAAATTTGTTAAGAGGTAACACCTATCAGAAAAGTAATTTGATACTGCATTACTTTACATTAAAAAACCCCATAAGATCGCAACTTATTAAAAAATGCACCATTCTTACAGTTGATGGGTATATAAGCAAAACTTGCCTCTCCACTAAAGCATTAGACCCAATTAGTCATTACCTGTTACTCCTTTATCTTCTCTTGATATGATAGATGTTACAATCTATTTTAGTACAAAATGTATTACGGTATCAAAAGCAGATAATTTCAAATGAAGCATTTATTTGTCAAAAATTAATATCAAGAGAGAGACCTAATCTAGTTGTTTCAAAATTTGACTGCTCCTAAAATTTAAAAATCAATACATTTTTCCAGCTGCAACATATTATAGATTCAATTGTTTGTAACAACTTTGTAATAAACATTAAAGAGTATTATGTTTGCACAAATTTCTCAGCATTTTGTGCTTGTAAGTAGGTTTGTGTACCCTGAAAATGTTTTATCTATAATTATGCTGATCACATACTGTTTTGAACAGGATAGTACAACTTTTTTTTTTCCCCTATGTCCTGGCCATCTTGTCATTTTAGTATAAATTGCCATTTTTTTTGTCCCTTTTTTTTTAAATAAAACCTTTAAAATATGGTTAAACATTGGTCCATCATAAGGTACTGTATAATCAAGTTGGCATCAATGGCTGCTATTCATCAGAAGCAACATGTTGATCAAGATTGACAATTGTTCATTGAATAGTGTGACTTTAAAATCAATGAATTATTCAGAGAGAGAAAAATGTGTGTTGGCAACACTTGACCTGTCATCTGTTCTGTGGTGTTACAAATGCATGTCACATACTAAGATTTTATTTTACATTTTTAAGCATGAATTTTAAAATATCGAGCGAAGGTGCACATTTAATGAGCAAAAAGAATTCAAATTCATTAAACTGGACAAATTGTGTAGGCTAATGTAAAACCAAAATGGTCAACATTGTAATGTTCATTTTTTCATTTGCTCATGGAGGTAGGAATGACAACATCTACGTAGCCATAAACATAAAGATGCTGAGAAAATTTTGAGTTGGGTTTAAAACATCAGCTTGTTTATTGGGAAATGTGATAGTGAAAGAGAGAAAAATTGCAACATGTGAAGATTTTGTTGCCTATCGTACTGTGTGTCACAATCAGAGTTTTAGAACAAACGAGTGTTTGTCGAACTGGATTTGTCTCTCAAAACAAGGCAAAAAATTGATGACATTATTGTCACATGACTAACAGAAGAACTTGGTATTCTTACTAAACTGACCACTTCAAATTTATAATTTGTTTGGTACCTTAAAATGTTTTCAAACATAAATGGTTAAAAGCCCTACTGAGATAGCATCTGCCTAGAATTTTATTGGAATAAAGAAAATTTAATTGCAGATGGTTGTGTTGAACAAAATAGAATGTTTTGTTGTCTTGGCTTTTTATTGCTTATGTCACAGAAGTTTACTTGGTTTTTCTGGTTATATGCATAAGAGAACCATTATTGTAGGATCTTAAGTGGCCATAAAGTATGGAACACAATGTAAAATTTTCAACTGGAAGACAGCTACCGGTAATAAAGTGCTATGAAATTATCGAGAAATGGCATTAAACTTTTTAAGAAAGCAAGAGAATGATATTGAAAGAGGTGAAAATTGGGAACATTATAATACAAGTTCAGATTATCTATGACACGGGTGTATTTAGAGGGCTCTGTAAAAGGGGGAAATCTATTAAAATAGTTTATGGAAAAAGTGGAGTCCATTGTAAAAAGGAAAACTGAAGGTAATGTATTAAACAAATAGTTTGGTTATTTTTACCTATTTATAATTTGGACTTTCATGTAAATGCTGACATATTCTTAATTGGGCTAGAAAGCCTATTTTAAAGATTTAATTCCTTCTTTGTCTTATTCATGTATTGAGTACAAATTTGTTTCCTCAATAGAATTTGTAATATGTTTGTTTAATAATAATAAACCCTGAATAATAATAAAAATCGGTAGAATTGGAAAGGTTGAAGTATTACAAGAATGCTTTGGAAATTCAGAAAGGTTTGAAGAAGTTATACATGAACCAAGGCCAGAAGAAATTAATCTTGGAATATACACAAGGTATGGTGACCACGAGTCCTATACTGTAAACCCCTCAATATTTGCTCTTTAGTAGAAATGAAAGTATTTAAAATGAATGACGTCCTTTTGCAAGAAATTCCATTGTGGGTGAAAGTCGAGGAAAGCATTGTTTATTTCATGTCACAGTAACTTTATAAATGATGGCGAGTTATTTCATGAAATTTCTATAGTAAAGTTATCTTACTATTGAAATGTTAGAAGAATTGTGACAAAAAGAAGAAAACACCTGCCAGTATAAAATGGATCGAAATTTTTTAAACATTTAATAGCTACTACACACATATTAAAAATGTTTTAAAACTAGAATTTTGTGTATTTCAATCTAGATCGAATGTCCCCAAGTGAATATTTTCAATAATTAATATGTGGACGAATGAAAAAAATGCAACTAAAAATTTTAACACTTGAAGCATGCACTATATGTAATTGTATGCAATAAATTAAAGAACTTTATTTTTAGTTTTTCTTTTTTTAATGTTTTAATATTAGTTTTTTTGTTTTGTACTTCAATACTCATTTGTAAAATAACAAACGTAAACTTTCTATTATGAATCAATTTCAGATTTGTCCTTTTTTTTCTCCAAGAAAATACAGTAAGTGTAAATATAGGTAGAGAGTGGGCTATATAGAAGTAAGAATTTTAGATCGTTTAACAGGTATTTTAAGATGAATTTTAATTAAACGTGATTAATTATGTTAAATAAAAATAATTTTACACACAGTTTTTTTAAGTACAGTTTATCAACTAATGAATAAATGTTTTTGTATTATGGTAAAAACCTTGCTTATCCACAGTATTCTATTTCAAAATTTGTTTTATTTAGTTGTCATTGTAAAAACTTGCCAATTCAAACTTAATATGAAAAAAAAAAATACATTACCGTATATCAAATATATTTTGCTGGAAATAGTTTAAATAATGTTTGAATAAAAATACTTTGCCATCAAGGCTAGTTTTAATAAAAGAAAATACAATAGAATAGCTTTTGTGTTTATAGAAATTATAGTGGAGTAGGTAAACTGTGCTATTATATCCTTCAGTTGTAAAATAAATGATCCTATTAAAGTACCCTATTTATATTGTTACTACCCAACTCTGAAACCACCTACTTTAAAACAAATTTATATAAATTTGCTGTATACTCTATGTACAATATATAAATATACAGTATATATTGTATATAGAGTATACAGCATATAATACTGTATATAATAAACTGTACATACAGTACATGTAATATACACATATACAATATATACAGTATATAATTATAAACAATACTTAGTTTAAAAAGAAATTGGAAAGTGAAATATTTTCATTGGACTCCAGCTTATTTGGTCATGTTACATGAATTTTCTACTTTATTAAAGCCACTTTTTAAGTATCACCCACTTTGATCTCTTTTCACAACTCTATGCATGTGTATACAATGTACATGCAGTATATGTATAGTGTTATACTGTAATTATACACTATATTTATATATACATACTGTATATATACTATATGCAGTATATACGCAGTATAATATACTGTATTATCAGGGTTTAGACTGGAATTTTTTTTTTAATAGCAGTTTGGCGAATTTCATTAAAAATCTATTAGCCAAATATTAAAACAAGTAGCCAAATTTTTGGTATATAGCCTACAGTATAATGTGTGCCTATAAAAATTTTGTGGGAATACTGATTTATTAAAATTGAACTAGGCTGGGACTGGATCTTAAATCTGATTTCCCTGAACAATAACTTGCTGTGCCTCCCCCCTCCCCCCAGACCTTAAATCCTTCTCCAAAAATTGTTTGTACAGTGAATACTAGGCTTATAGGCTAGTACAAAGCTTTCTCAAAATATATGAAATTCATTTTTTAAATTGGAATCCAAGATTATTCCGCATCATAGTGTATAACATTGGTGAACTCATACTAATCTATCACAAGTACTGTACTGTAATAAGTGTACTCTCAAGTAAGATAATGATCCATTAATCAAAACCTAAAGAGTTATTTACTTTAAAAAGATTTTTACATAATTTCTCAATTTGGCGAATGCAATGTATAGGATGTTAGCTTTTTTCAAGGACTAGGTGGCATTTGGCGAAAATGCGAGTGCTAGTCTAAACCCTGTATTATATATACTGTATATATTATATACTGTATACAGTATATATTATATACACAGTATATACACACTTATATAATATACAGCATACATAAACTGTGCTGTATACTGTACATTGTTTAAACACTATATTTTTGTACAGATAACTCTAGATTTACTCAAATTTAGTCATTTGGAACCTTATGTACAGTCATTTGTTTGAAATAACACAGTTAGTTGAAGGGTGAAGTTCCTTGGAAATTTTTAATTTTTGGAATGAATTTTGAATACTGTGAATTCCAATTTGGTGTTTGTTAGTTGTAGCAGTCTAGCAGATAAACCAATAGCAGAAAAGAAAAAAAATGGTAATTATTAATGTCTGCTGTTGCCACCCCCTCCCCCATTTACTGATAATTAGGGCAATGTGTAGTAGAAACTAATCAGCATAGCCAAGCTACTAGCATTTTACAACTCAGCCCTTCACTCTTATTTGGGCCAATAATGTTGTTTGTATTGTAGATTTCTTAAAGAGAAATTATTTGATAAATTTACTATTTCATTTTTCTTTAGGGCATCTAAACAAAGAGGGCATTGATAATCTAAATACAAAAACTAACTAAACCATCATCAAATGGAGTTAATAAAACATTTAGGGTATAATTTTGAGATACGTGATATTGTATACATTTTGCACCATTCAATTCACTGGCATAATACAATTTTAAATAAGCTAAACTAAATCAAATATAATATAGGCTAGATCTTAACAAACTTTACTAGTTGCTACTTGGTTTACAGTTGAATAATCAACTATTTAATTACTGTGGTCAGTAAAGAACTGTGCAGCAGCGATTGGAATTTTTTTCTTTCTACATTAGCATATTTAATTTTTAAATTGATGAGAATATTTTGTGTCTGGTCCATGGTGACCTAAACCCAAATTTACTTAAAACTAGCCTAAATTGACATTGCATCCCAGTTGTATGTGTGTTTACAGTATATATTGTACTGGTATTCTATTTTATATTAAGGATGATTATTTAAGGAAATATAATTTTGAAACAAATGCAGTTTTTTTCTATTTAATCCAATTATAGGGTTTCATTGTTGGCCTAAGTGGTAATCCATACGACTTCCCAATGTACGTTATTTAAAATGTCATCCCCTATATACTCATCATTTCGGTCATATTTCTCTAAACCTAATCATAAATTCTATCTTGATTGATCTCAAGGTCTCTTGCCACAAGTCCAATATTTTTTTTTCAATTCCAATATTTATTTAAAAGATATTAAGTTTTATAAATACAATGAAGGTAAATGCAAATTGGCTATTGGGGGAAAAAAAAGGAAAATCTGAAGTTTATGCAAAGAAATAATACAGTTGACAATAATATATCACATAATGTACTGTATAACAAACTTTTTCCACTCACTAATATCGCAGGAGCCAACTGTTTCCCTCCTCCTCAATAACCTTTAAGCATGACAGTATATGGAACCTCAGGCTTAAAAGGTTTCACTATTTAAAAATTCTAGTAAATGCTGAAAAAAAATTGAGAAGCGAGACTACCCTTTCATGAAATTTCACACCACCGATTTAATCTCATTTTAAAATAGTTGTACATTTTTCTTCATTAATTAAACATGGTTTAATGGAAATGATTTAAAAATACTGTGGCCTATGTACAAACTTTCCATTTTTTTTTTACAATCTTTTAAGGTACGGTATTTAATAACACAAACAAATTAATGTCAATTTTATTTTTGTTTGATTTTTCAGGAATTTCTATCAAAATGCAATTGTTCTAACAGGAGTAAAATAGCATAAAAACATATGGAGTTTGGGATTTTTAATTTTTCTTGTTATATCCAGAATCTTGCTATAACCGTGTTCTTTATAAGAAGAATTATCTGTATATATATTTTTTGAAACCGTGTTACTTCAAATAATGGTGTAATTTTAAAAGCGATAGTAATTTTATATATTATTATTCCAGAAAATGTGTAAATTAAGTCCATGTAAATCGAGAATTACCTGTACTGCATATTATAGAGTATACTCTAGGGGTGGCCAACAGGGGGATCGTGATCGACTGGTCGAACGCAGAGCCATTATCGGTCGATCGTGAGAGCAATAACAATTGTATTCAATTTACAATCATTAATTACTGAATTCAAAAATAAATAAATAAAATTGCTGAATATAAAAAAAAAAAGCAAGAAAATATAAGTATATTTAATATGAGTATCTAAATAAACATTCTACTATTTATTAATACTATTCACGGAAAATAATTTAATAAAAATTATTTTAAATTGACAGCCAAGTAAACAATAACTCATTCAGAACACCAATCCACTCCGTCTACTCTGGCTGAATTATTAAAAAGAAAAGAAAAAAAAAACCCCGTGGCTGTTTGAATATTCTCTTCAAGATTTTCCAAACAAGTCAGCCCTTTATCTTCAATCCTTTATTTACTAAATAAGAATGCAGGGAGGTGTTAGTTACTTGGTATGCTGAACCCCCCCCGGCAATTTTTTTTCAATCTTTAACCCTTTCCAATTCAAAGTAGACTCTGTCGACAAATTTCAATTAGTAGTTCCATTCCCAAGTTGTTTTAGAATCGACTTTTTATCTAATTCAATAATTATTATAATTATCAAAACCGTTTCAAAAGCTGTTTTTTTTTTTACTTTCAAAGAAAAATCAAAATGTATTTGTCTTTAATTATCCCAAGAGATTTTTTCTTTTAAAAAGAGAAAAGACTACAAAATTAAAAAAAAAAACTGTCTTTATATATCTTTTTTTTTTTAATTTCTCTAGAACAACTTTTTTTTTTTAATTAAAACTCGTCAAATTTCTTTGTAATTTTCTTTAAGACTTGATCAATTTTTTATCATTCAGCGCTCAAAAGGTCAATTATATCAAGAGAGGAGAAAATAACAAATTACTGACACACAAAAAAAATGTAAAATAACATGAATGTGATAATTGCTCCACTCCGAAGTTGACGATCCATTGTCATTTATCCTTTGTTTCAGAATTGACTTTTTGTTTATCAAATTCAATAGATATTAAATTATAAATATATACAGCATATGTATAAATATAATATATACTACATACACA
>PXIH01S0002168.1:41349-52213 GCA_003024985.2 Euperipatoides rowelli | reverse complement strand
TAATTATATCACGTAATATGAAAAACTTTGATGCGCGGTATTCCCCCCCACTTCCCCTAAGGACGGTACCACATAGAGTAGTGGTCGTCAACCTGGTCCCTACCGCCCTCTAGTGGGAGATTTAGCTTTATTGGTGGGCGGTAGAGTTTTTGTCTAGTGGACGATTCAGCTATTATGGTGGGCGGTGGGGATTTTTGTCCATTGTTACACATGTTTGTCAGTAATACTGGTGTTGTCACAGTCAGCAGTTGTGATCTGTTTCTGTTAATAACAGTTACAAAATCACACTTTATTTATTTAATTACTTTTAATTTCCATTTTTATAAATGTCGAAATTTTAATTTATTATTTAAAATTTTTCAGCTTCAGAAATACTGTATGTTATTGTGATTTCCATTAAATGTGAATTGGCGCTGATGTCACACACTAGTTTTGCGCACTCAATCTGTGTGGCTACATAGTTAAATTTGTGACAGTAAGCACACATCCATGTGAAGTCATTGTTGTGAAACCATGTATGATGTTTCAAAAAAAGAATTTGAATATGAAATACGCTGGTGGCTATTTGCCTTTACCTGAGTATCTGAAGACGGGTTTCATCGAATATATTACTAATGAACAGCTTCCAATTTCATAAACTTTATTGTTTTCACGTTTAACTTTTTTTTTTCAATTTAAACAGCTCCCGCACTAAGCTCTGTATCGATGGAGATGTAGAAATTCAATTAATTTAAATTATGCCTATATAAATATACACAAAGCACATTTAAAAAAAAATGTATTACAAGTGGGCGGTAAAGAAATCTTTTCATCAACAAACATACTAAAGTGGGCGGTAGGTAAAAAAAAGGTTGATGACCCCTGACAGAGTGTTATGTTGTGTTGCGGTGATACGAACAATTTTAAAACACATAGCTTTCAATGGGATGCACCAAACTTTGTGGTTTGAGCTGATCTACAGTAGAAAAAAATATATAGCTTGCTTTAAAATGTCAGAGCAGATCCAATGAAAAAAATCAAGTAATACGCCATCTAGTGACATTTGGATTAAAAATAACAGATATCAACTTTATTTATGTTTTGTTGTTTGTAGAGTTTATAGAAATTTAATAATATTTACTCAGCTTTGAGTTAGTTGTTGTTTTTAAGTCCTTTACACCAATGTTGACAAAACACATTAAAACAAATGATTTATTACTCTGAAATAAATTTATTAAATTACACACCACCAGATTCAAAATTTGGGGCTAAAAAGTATTTGCCTTACATTGTTATAGCCTACTATAAATTAGTCAATAGCTTATGTTAAAAGGAGGAGCTGCGTAATTGTATAATCATGATACAATGTTCTCAATTCAGTGTTATAACTTTGTTTTTTTTTCTAAAGCTTTCTACAATGGAATCAATTGTGGATAGCTTGTGGTTAAGCGCTGGTCCTATTATATTTTTTAGGGTAACAATGATTTTACATTCTTTAGATCATGAAGTCTAGTCCATATTTTTTTTTATTAAATTTTTAATTATTTACTAATTTATCCTCTCTCTGAACTTTTCTGTGTTCAGACAGAGGCATAGGCACTACTTTTCTGTGATGATAGTAATTTCCCTACATGGAGATACAATATATTTTTATTACAAATCTTGAAAACTATGTATATAAATAAATTTTCAAGAAGTATGGTATATTTTGTAATAAACACATGTTACTAAAAAAAAAGATGTTTTTAAAAAAATGTCACTCGCCTGATATTATAAAATACTTCCTATTCAATGCTTGAATTTTATTTGCGTCATGCACTTTTTTTGCAATAAATTAATTTGTATTATCTATATTTTATTAACACATAGAACAAGACATTTTTTTTTCATAATCGATATTTTGTCTTAAACCGTTTCATACTAATAAAAGTGTGTAGAATGGCAACCTTGCTCACCACCTCAGATCAAATGCATCACTTCTATTTCATGCCTAAACTTTTGATATTTCAGTCACTGAGTAAGTGTGCCATCATTCAGCTCTTACACTATTAGTCAATTCTATTAAATTGTGCAACTAACAAGATAAGTGTGTTGCCCCATATTTTACCAGTTTTTTGTGAGTTAAAAGATTTCAGATGATGTGAGGAAAGCACACTATGACTGTCATTTTGAACTGTGACATTGCAGTTTTCTGGTATCATATGGTTGAAGATCGTAAACTAACATTAGTGTATTATAACGAATTGATTGTTGGTTATTTTTATTCTGTTATATTGGTCGTTCATGCAGGGATTAAGTTGTGATGTTTTTGTGCATTGTTTACTTTCGTAACAGGATCTTTGCTAGTTGTTAGCAAATATCGTATTAATGTGATCTGATCAATCATAGATCGTAAATAATGTGCAAAAAATCAACTGTGTTTGCATATGAAAATTAATGATAATTTATTCATGTCATGTTTTGCATAATAATATGTGTGAGCACTTTGCTATTTAGGAGCATACAGACATCCTTTACTGAGACTCATTGGATATGACATGCGTCATTCTAGAAAGTTTTCTATTTATTTGTTTATTTTTATTTCTTTGGCTGGGGTGAAGTGTGTCATCCCAAGGAGTTTGTACCACCCCTGCTAATACTTGTAGATTGAGGGCTATTGTGTTACCATTTGTTTTAACACAGAAGATGCTGCCTTTGTTTTGTTTATGCATTTTGTTTTCAGCTAAATAACTGTTAATGTAATCCAACCAGCATTTTGTCTTCATTAAGCGACTATCACTTCACCATACATTTTCCTAAACATATTAATTTATAAACCAGCCAACCATTTTAATATAGAATTGCCTATGTACCATATATGTTAAAAACCTTTGTACAAATTTACCGGTAATAAGCTAATCTAATAACTGAAATATCCATTTTATACAGTTATTCTATCATAGAATAGCCTAAGCTTACAAATTTAGAAAAACTAATTTAACCCTAATTTAAAATCACCTTCCTTTCAAAAAATATTTCCATCATTTAAAAATGCCTCCTGAAAATGAAATGGGCAATGCCATAGATATTTAAGGTCTATAATGATGCAATATAAAATACCTGCATTGCTGATAAATAATTGATAACTTAGCTGAAATAAAGACTATTTTTAAATCTGACAAATTAGCACTGACATACTAAGGATGGTAAGATAAAATATCTTCTTATCCCAATCTATGACTATGACTAAGATTTGGCTTCTCTTTTTTCCCGGAGACATCCTAAGATGTTAGCCATTATTCCTCACCTCAAACTAAAAAAAAAACTAATCCCCTCTATCCACCCCTCCCTTTTTTTCCCACACAATCAGCAATATTTTCACCCACCCGATCCATCCTCCCTCCCCCTCAAAACCCAGCCATTTAACCATCCTATATATTTCTCTTGCTTTCTCATCACCCTCTCTGCCTTCATTTTTCATTATCATCTCCCTCTTCCTTCTCAACCCCTCACACTCTAACAATATATGCCTCACATCTTCCTCATTTTTGACACATAAACCACATAATGTTTCCTCCTCTCCCCAAACTTTCTCTTTCTAACTTTGGTTCCCAAACTCACTGTCCTTGCTTGAAATAACAGCATACTTCCTCTATCATTGCCATATAGTTTCCTTTTCTCTTCAATAATTTTTTATATCTATATAATTCTAATATTTCCTTCTCATATACCCCTTCTTTCCACCTCCTCTCCCCTCCCTCTAACCACCTTGCCCACCTGTTTCCCCCATTTTTTTAAAATCCATTCCTTCAGTCACTCTTTTCATCTCTCCTTCCCAAAAACTTAAATTATACCCTATTCTATCTTTATCGATACCTTTGTCATCAATATAACTCTTTTCACCATCTTGACTTTGTCGTCCTCATAAAACTATCCCTGAAAAACACCACTTACACTCTCTCTACTCCTATCAATTGTAATCTCCAAATCTTCTTAACTTAGCACTCCTTTCCCTATCTTCAAAGGTACTCCATCCCATATCCCCTTGAATTGCTTCAACTGCCGTATATATATTTCCTAAAAAATGCATATCTACCCATCTCCCTTTGCATTTTCTCTATTTCTTACTCACTCTTCCTGACATTACCAATACATCATTCCATGCATAACTCCTGGCACTGCTATCACTTTCCATAATATTCTAATCACCTCATATCTTCTATAGCTCATACAAGCCACTCTTTAAATAATATCCTTGTTTCTTTTCATTTCTCTATTGTTTTCTCCTCCCATCCCTTCAAATAATCCTTCCTTGTACTCATCATTATCCTTAAATACTCATATTATTCTACCTCCTCTAACCCCTCATTCCCCAATTTCCATGACCAATCTCCCTCTTATTTATCCATAAAACTTTAGATTTCTCTATATTAAATTCCATTTTAAGTTTCTTCCCTATCTCACTGCATATCCCAATAGTACCTGCATATCATCCTTATTTTCGGCAAAAGAAAAACTATATCATCTGCAAACAATAACCCTGGTAACCTTTTTCCTGTACCCCTCAAATACATTCCTCTCTCCAAATTCATTAGTCCTTTATCTAATTCATTTATATATAGTAAGAATAATATAGCTGCAATGGGACATCCTTGTCTGAGCCCTCTTTTACATTTTATCTCTTTAGAATTTATTCCCTCCCATTGATATACAGTATATTTATATTATCTTCTTATGTATTTTGAATAATTCTCACCCAATCCTCTCTCATCCTTTTCTTTATCAAAATTTTCCATAAAATTTCCATATCTACCATATCATATTCTTTACTTAAATCCAAAAAATTAATTACCATTCTGAGTTTTCTCTCATAGCCTACTTTTTTCAATAAGTTGTGATATAATAAACAAACAGTCCTACATGTTCCTATCTTTTCTGAGACCATGCTGTAGTTTATTTCCTTCCATCCAATCCATTATCCATTAATTCATAACATACATAAATATTTTATATAAACCACAGGTCACTGCTATTGGCCTATAATTTTCCAATTTCCCCTTATTCTTTCCCTTCCCTTTATAAATTAATCTATCCTTGTCTATCTCCATTCATCAGTCTTTTTCCATCATTAATTATAATTTCCTTACTTTTTTTTTAATATTATTCTATATACCTTCAATGTCCAACACTTTAACCATCTCAATTGCAATCCCTTCCAAACCTCTAGCCTTAGTGTCCCTCATTTTATCTATTATTTTGTTAAACATACCCACATCTATTACTATAATCCTTCCCTCTTATATTTAATATATTTGCTTACTTCCTCATTTCTATCCCTATGTTTACCCCTTTGCCTTCACCCTCCTGTAACCCATTTACATACTCATCTAAAATCTTTTTCAGATCTACTTAATCACTTGTCTCACCATTTACTCCTTGTAATCCCTGTGCTTCCTTTTCCCCTCCTTTTCTAATCTTAACATTTCTCCAAAACTTTCTACATCCTTCACAACCCCCTTCTCTTATTTCCTTCATTAACTCTCTATCCAGTATCCATCCTTCCCCTATTCTTCCCTATTTTAATTTTACCCTTTCTTTTACTTTGCATATATTCTTCCCATTTTTATTTGATTATTTCTTCTCCCTGATCATTTTTTAAACCTATCTTATATTCTCTATTCTCTTTCTTCTTAACCCTTATTATCTCCTTTAATTCCTTATTTCATCCTCTTCTATGTTTTCCAATCCTCCTCAATCTCTTACCAAGCTTCATTTTGGCACTCTCCTTCATTATCTCAACCAGCCTTTTATATCCTATACCTTTTTCGTATTTCAATCTTCCATTTAACTCCTTCCCATACTTCTTAATTTTTCTTTTCCTTTTATTTCCCATCCCCCTTCGATTTCTATCCTACTTTCTTTATATTTAATATATTTGCTTACTTCCTCATTTTTAGACGTATAACCCCTATCGTAGTGGTCAAAAGGTTGTCATCATATTCACATCCTTTATCTTCCTCATCCCAAATTTTTATTTTCCTTATTTCCCGAACCCACTCTCATCCCACTAAAATATAATCTATGACTGATTTTTGTACTCCTCTACACAATGTAACCATTCTCTCACATGCGTACATTAAATTTCCTATCTCCATATTCGTTCTTACACAAAATTCCTTTAACATTACCCAATTTATATTTATCATCTTCCCCCAATTCTTCAATATGTCCATTAAAAGCACCCATTATCATAATTTTCATTCTTTTTTGCCTAAATATTTCAATATCCCTTTCCATACATTTATATATATTTTTGTTCAATTTCGGTAACCTCGTCATCCTTATTTGTTGCAATTTAAACTACTCCTAACGCTATCTTTTCATCTCCCTTCCCTATCTTTACCCATACTTGTTCTTTACAATTCCTTCCCTCATCTACTATATTAGAACCCTTCATTCCCTATATACCTACCCCTCCTCCTTTTTTTGCTTCCCTTTCTCTATTACTCCATACCAATTCCCCAATAAATGTGGTATCTCCATTTCTCTTAATTGCGTTTCCACCATTCCTAGGTAATTTATTTTATCATTCTCACACATTCCCATTAAATCATCCCATCTTTCCTTTCTCCTCCCACCCTACATATTTATAAAACCTATCTTTATTGAGTTATTTTTAAAGGCTTTCTCCTATTATTTTCACATTTTTACTATTCCCACCCTTATATTTCTTCATTTCCTCTTTGTTTCCTTTAATCTTTCCTAGACCTAAGCCTACCCTCTTTCATCTTTCTTATCCTACTAATATTCTTTAAACAATTTCCAAGAATAGCATCACCTTTCCTATGTAAATGCAAACTGTCTCTCCCATAAAAATTTCTATTAAAAAATGTATGGCCCAAATTATTAAAACCAACCCCCTCATCCTCACATATCCCACTCATCCTTTTATTCACCCTCTCTATTTTAACATTCCACTTCCCATTCCTATCAAATCTTGGTAAAATTCCCACCATCTCAACCACACTTGTATAATACTTTGCTATCCCTATCAAACCCTTCATCCTATCTAAAATCTCTTCCTCATCCGTAGCTTCAATATCATTTGTCCCTACTAATATTATTACTTACTCCCCTCTCACACTTTTCTCTATAACCTTCATTACATCCTTAATCTTAGCTCCCCTAGTGCATCCCTACATCTACCCCCAAATATCCTCTTTATTCCAAATATTCTCTGCTCCCCTAATACATTAATCCCCTATAAGTAACTCCCCTATATCAAGTCCCATCTCTCTCTTTTGAACTATAATCCTAATAGAAGGATTAGCACTGCTGCCCATCCATTCACCTGAATAACACAATCTGACTAAAAATAATCAATCACAATTTAAAATAACTAGCCTACTTAATTATGTTATGCAGAAATGACGACAGACTCCAATATTCACTTTAAAGCTACGTTATCTTTTTTTTTCTAATTTATTAAAATTTGCATTCCAAAAAAAATGCTAACACAGTAATCTGCTACTAATTTATTTTAGTTTCTGCAAAATGCAAAAAAAAAAAAAAAAATTAAAATCACCAAATAGGCTTACATAAAATTAATAAATATATTTTCTATACAGACAAGACAATAAAAAAATTAAAATATTCCCCCTTTAAAAAAACACACACCCACACACCTCACAAGATATTAAACTAATTAAAACTAAATTACTAACTAGTGCCTTAAGTGAGAGAATTTTTAATTTAGAAAAAAATTTAAAAAGAAAAATTACCCAGACAGATGATTTTTTAATCCCCCAGGATAAACTAAGTAGAGGCAGATAGGTTAAGGCAGCAGTTCCGATGATATTAGAGGTCTTCTGAAGTGGTACTGTGTGACAGTCTAAAGTAAATAAATAAAATTTACTAAACACAAAATATCACGGATAGACATATTACAGTAGACATGGAGGTAGAATCTGTGGTGAAAGATCTGCATATTTATTCAATAATCAGAAATATCACTGACTTGGAATAATTTGTCGAAGTGTAAATAGTATAGTATAGGCAGAAAGGTACTGGAGATAGACGCCAGGGTTCTGAGTTTATTTGGCCAGTGCCTGACCCATTGGCCGTTCTTGAAAGTAGAACCAGAATGAGCTAAATCCATTGGGATCGAGTTTAAGTCTACCTGTTATTTTTGGGTATATACTTAATGAGTTGTTATTGGATGTGCTAATTCTATGGATGATATTTAACTCCATAAACCTTATTTGTGGTGCAATTTTCACTTGGCATTATTGTCTGAATAAATAATTACAGATGTGGTGTTGTTAGATGCTAAAATAACCATTGGTCTGACGTTTTAACTGGAAAAAACTATGTGGACTTTGAAAAACATTATTAACCATAGCGGTATATAGTACGCTCCAAAACACATTAATTATTACAGTTCCAACTTGATTTGGAGTTGATTAGCTTTGTTTTGATCTGTATATAGGTTTGCATATAATTTAAAGCACAGATGTTGAAGTTAAGACATTGTTTACAACCTTTCACTCGCCACAGTATAAACTTCCGGTATCCATCTTTTGAATGTGAAGCACATACACAGCGTGCCAATTTTAGGCGCTTAATTAAAAGTTTCCAACACCCCTGGATCAATAGGCTATCATTGATAAAAATGTTCATATGTGTCTACAACCTAAACAGAGTCCAATTGGTGACGTTACGGCATCAATCAAATGAACGAAAATAGTCGCACTATTAACCGCTTGAGACAGACAGTTTGCATTTTTCTACTTCGATGATAACATAGAAATACAAAAATGTCAATAAAATTTACAGAAATTTACATAATTAAAAGATTTTTAAATTCTCTTACAGACTTTAGTTTTGGCACTATAAAAATATGACATTTTTAAATTACCACTTTGTTTCAACATACAATAATTTTATAAAATTTTACTCTATGGCAGCAAACTCAAATGTTTCTCTAAAATTCAGGAAAATATATTTTTACATAAAAATTGCATTTTCCTAACTCTTCACTTTAAAATTAGAAATTAAGCTCAAAGTAAGTTTTAAATATTTTTAAATAATTAATGTAACTCATTCAAGGATATGTTCATGTGCATAGGTGGCCAGGGACACCTCTGCACCTGTACATAGCCTTGAAACAGTGCCTTAGCAAGAAAATATTATTGGAAGGGGGGGGAGAAAAATGAGAAATTTCCAAACTCTGACTCCTCAATTTCCCAATTCACAACTATTGAACCGCTGCTGGGTGACCAGGTCCTTGTCTCTTATCTTCAGATTCATGTTAGTGCGCCAAAATGTTAAATTTCTCAGGTTTTAAAATTCACATCCAGTACAAAAATATTTCATTACATTTTTTTTTTAATTTAACAACAATTTATCCTTCTCCTTCAACTGGGATTTTACAACTGGCAATCCAAAAGTTCCCAACTTCCGCAATTTCGGAAAAATCTGGAGGGCAAAGCTGCCCCCCCCCCCTCAATCTCCCTCCCACTCCTCTTAGCGAGCCCCTGTCTTAAAGTAGATATAATGTCAATTCATTAATGTATTGAGTTCAAATAAAATAAACATAAAATAAAGATTAACAGAATGTAGACGTATTTGAAAGGAATAAATTTCAAAATATTTTTTTTCGACAAATTTAATTTCTAAAAATAATTTTTTTTTAAAGATCCAATGTATTTTATCAATTACTGAAAGCTTTGATCTGAGAAAGAAATGAGCTCCAGTAATTCTTTAGTTTTGTATTTGACAGAAAGAAAGAGATTTTAATAAACCTTCTTAAGTTTTTTTTTGTTTGTTTGTGTGAATTTTTTTTCTCCTGATTATAGAATGTCAACAAAATCGGCAAAGGGCAAGCCATCACAGTCACTAGACTATTTCAAAAAATAAATAACCCATTAGATATATTTAAAAAATAAAAAATACTAACGGAATTTTTCTAGATGCTTTATAAATACAGAAACAAAAGTGACAAGGTGCAACAGTCTAATTAATTAAGTTTAAAAGAAAATAGGGGGTGCTGAAGTCATTATACAAATATTTCATTACATATGTGGGTAAAGATAGGGAAAGGTGAAAACAAGATAATGTTGGGAATAGTATATATGGCAACAAATAAGGAAGGAAGTGATGTGGAATGGAATAAAAGTATTTATAAGTGCATGGAGAAAGATATTGAGAGTTTCAGGAGTGAGAAATTGAGAGTATTGATAATGGGGGATTTTAATGGACATATAGATGAAATGGGAGAAGAAGAAAATAGAAATGGTATGATGTTAAAAGAATTTTGTATAAGAACAAATATGGAAATAGGGAATTTATTAGGTATATGTGAAGGAATGATTACATGGTGTAGAGGAGTTCAAAAGTCAGTCATTGATTATATATTAGTAGAAGGAAAATGGGTTAATGAAATTGGGAAAATAAAAATATGGGATGAGGAGGAAAAGGGATGTGTATCAGATCATAATTTAATAACAATTACAATAGGGGGAGTTAGAGTGGATAGATTTAATGAAAATAGGAAGGAAATAGGGATGGGATGGAATATTAAAGGAAAAGGGAAGTTAGATAGATTTGGTATAGAGATAAATAGAAGATTNAAATGTGAAAAGGGAATAGGGTATGAGAGGATGATTGAGACTATGAATGAGAGTGCAGAAATAAAATTAGGAAAAGGAGCTCGGAAGAATGGAAAGTGCATTAAGGGCTGGAATAAAGAGAGAGGAGTTAATAAAAGAGAGGAAGAAGGCAAATAGGGAATATAAGAAAAGTATAAAGATTGGTAATGATAATAAAATAAATGAAGAAAAATGGGAAGAATATTTGTTAAGTAAGAAAAAAGCGAAAATAAAAATTAGAGAACATAAAGGGAAAA
>PXIH01S0002162.1:1564-13495 GCA_003024985.2 Euperipatoides rowelli | reverse complement strand
TAGAAATTAAAAGTTAGGAAAAATATTTATTTATGATTGGACGCTGGAAGTCTTTTTTTTTTTTTATTTCTGTTTGATTATTTTGTGTGACTAAATTTTTTTTTATCTGAATAGAGTTAGTTTTAATATATTTGAATGAGTTGGCGTTAGTAGTGGTAGAAAAATTAAAGTTAGGAAAAATATTTATTTATGTTTTGAATACAGGTACTGTAAAACTTTTTTTTTAATCTCTAGCCCTAAGTTATTTTAGTGAACTGTAATCTTTGTCATAGAGCTTTTTAATCTCTTATATTTTATTGGTCACATTTATTAGATATCTAAGGTAGCCTAATAAGAGAAAAACGTGCTGTATGCATACCAGTGTTAAATTTTTGGCCATGGTAGTGTATAGGTGTATGTATAATAAATTTGAATATACAGTATATGGAATAGGCTTATACACCTACATGTATATATACATCTTATATATATACACATAATCTTATAAATACATATACATATTGTATATACACCTACATATAATATATAATGATGTTTATTCTTAAAAGCTTGTCACTTTGAGCTTTATTATTAAAGTCCATAGGCTTAACATTGGTTAAAGTTGTCTAAATTTAATTTTTATACTCCTCCTGCCCTCCTATCCAAAATATTCATAAATCTTTAATACGTTTTAAAAAGGACATGTTGACCAACATATTTACCAAATTTGTTCCATATATTTTGAGAAATAAAGATTTTGGAACTTTTTAAAATTTCTGAGTTTCAGATTTATTATAAGATTTTTTTTTTGCTGTCGGAAGTAAAAGGGGAAGTTATTTGAATTAAAGNGAACCTGTTGCTAGGATTTTGGCAGCTCATCCCTGACTTTATATGAATAGTAGCTACATATATAATATATAAAAATTATTCTGAGTCCTATTATTGATTTAAATTTAGCCAATGTATTAAAAATCAATAAGGAAGTAGAATTTATAAATTTATAAGCGCTAACAATGGTGTATCTGCTACTAGAAATAGCGTCTGAATATCCGACTTCTCTGATACCTTAACCCCATATACTCCTAACCCCTGATATTTTTATCTTTGTGTAAATTTATACATTAAGTAATGAGAGAGTTCTGAATCTAAATGTCAATTACACTAAATAAAACTGTTTTTTTTTATTGAAAGGAACTTATAATTTGTTTTAAAAATATAAACTGTAGAATGATTTTTTTTTTAATGCGCGATCTATTAGGTTATGTCTTAGCGTGTTGATGTTTTGAGTTACTGGTTAATAGTTTCTATATTTCTGTCTCCATATCAATTTTATTTATAGATACTTTATAAATATTATTTATAGATACTGTATAAATATATTATTTTTTGATGTCAACTATTAATTTAAAGTGTAATGTATTAATAAAATTAATTACAGGAGGAGATGAATGATCAGAGAATAATTACTTAAAAAAAAAAGTTTGTGATATTATACTGTGAAAACATACATTAGAAGAATTTTGACCACGCTCCTTACAGGGGTTAGGGATATCCGACATCTATCTCTTATCGCTATAGTGTTTTCTCAAAATGAGTAGGCTATAAAAGTTTCTGTCTCCATAACCTTTTTATTTATACTTTATAAATAATGTAGTCTGACTCTAAGCATTAATTTAAATTTAGTCATGATGTATTAAAAAATAAATAAGAGAATAGAATTCTACTACATTGTAACGATGCTTATCGTGGATGGTTCTTAAACCTTACATTATCTTTACTCAATAATGATCTCTGGTCAGTGTGTGTGTGTGTGTGTGTGGGGCGTTCATCTGTTGCCTTTCAGAAAATATTAAGATTCCTATCGTACTGTAATTTTATATATGGTGAGTACTTTGGGGGTTCTACATCTAATTATCAAATCAAACTTTAATAGGACTGTAGTCTAAAATTAATAAATGATCGGCTGTGTCTCATGATCTACACACACGCACACACAACATTCACACTAGCTTATGTACTGTATATGGGTTTCTATTTGATCTTATTTCTCGAATTTTTATATTCCTATCCCCTCTATAAATTTATATGCTGACTAAAATAATTACTTTTGAAACAAACTATCAAATAAAATAAAATTATAGGATTGTATTATAAATGAATAAAGAATTGATTTTAATGTGACCGCGACCCCCGTACCATTGGCGGTGTTATATCCATGATCAAAAATGTATGTAACATTCATTTGTTGTCTCTCAGATCTCGAGTTCTAATATTCCTATTCTCCTATAAATGTATATATCGACTAAAATAATTATTCTGAGTTGATCTATGGCCTTAAATTTTATAGGAGTGTATTAAAAATTATTGTGATTGTACACATGGTTATTGCAGTAGGCTAAAATAAAATATTTAAAGTACTCTAGCGCTCACATCTGATAACTTAGAATGATGTTATTTCATACACATATTCTAGATGTCTATAAGAACTTAAATATTAAATTACAACGAGATTGGATGATTTTTAAAAAAATTGATTTTTTGGGGGTCCATGGTAGCCACCCCTGATAAGTTATGTGCTTGTAATTTCATACACCTATTCTACATCTCAATGACAAACCAAATATTGAAGTATAACATGATTTGAATATTTTTTAAATTTTCACTTCTTTGACTTTTTTCCAAAAAGTTTTCTAAGTTTTCATGCATGCGCATCCAAGATGGCCACCATCCGCCAAATTGTCCACCATTTTGAATAAATTAATTTTTTTTTTCAGCCAGCTTGGATTTTTGCAATGCATTATAGGAGGTGAGTTAGAAACTAAGACAATAGAACAGGAACCAGAAGTTGGCCATCTTGGATCACAATACATTATGGGAGGTGAGTTAGGAACTAAGTCAATAGAACAGGAACCAGAAGTGATGTCACTTCGTGTATTAAAAAGCCCTTATACCTTTAAGAAACAGGAACCAAAAATCAGCCATCTTGTATTTGTGCAATGCATCAGGGAGGTGAGTTAGAACCTATGATAATAGAACAGGAAGTCACATGACAGGAACCGGAAGTGCCGGTTAATCCAGAGTGGGTGGGGCATCTATCAAAAAAACAGGAACATGAAGTCAGCCATCTTGGATTTTTGCAAGGCAGGATGGGAGGTGAGTTCGAATCTAAGACAATAGATCAGGAAGTGATGACATCACTTCCGATATTAAAAAGCCCCCTATACCTTTAAGAAACAGGAACAGGAAGTTGGCCATTTTGGATTTTGCAATGCATTATAGTTGGACATATTACCCATAATGTATCATAATAGGACACCATGTGACATCATTTCAAGTAAAAACAACCTTAAACCTATAAGAAACAGGAACCGGAATTCAGCCATCTTGAATTTTTGACAGAAACCGGAAGTCACATGTTCACAGGAACCGGAATTCACAAGACCGGAACCAGAATGGAGTAAGAACCACTGTTTTCTATCTACTACTGTCAAAAATTAAGTTAATTTCAAACTTTGAAAAAGATACATAATAGCCTACTATCTCATTGTCCAAATAGCTCGCTAGATTGATGGATGGATAGAAGAATTGTTGCTTCTGATAAGGTAAGACCTGTTATTTGCTTGCTCTCCAATCTTAAAAATTCCTATATCTAAATTTTCTTACATTTTGATTGTTATCCAACTTGCTTGGGATTTGGGACATATTCCTTTCATTGACATTGAAAAGTTCTATCTGAGGACCTTTGTAGACATTAAGGCATAGTTCAACATCTAAAGTTGAGTTAAACATAATCTTGTTTCCCAGGCTTCTAATAAGGCCCTGTGCTCACAAGACTGGATTCCTTCTGCATATAATTATCTGCAGTCAGCCTCTACACCTTTATATAGGCATAGTGATGGTTCTCCTGTCAGAGCTCTTTGGAAATTGGAAAAACCCTTCAGAGCTCTACACTACTTTCTTGGACTGTGTGATGCANTGGGACAGCTTTGTCTCATTTCATCTTTGCCTGGCCTGCAATGGAGTCTCAACATTACCTAGTTGAAGAGAGTGGTATGCCAGGTCAGCGGATACCAGATCTGGCTCCATTAGTGCAGAGAGGCCAAAACTTTTTCTAATAATGTAAAAATTGAACCAACATCAATGTGACATAAACAGAAATTAAGAAAAAAAATGACTCCGTGGATGTATCTGGTTCTCAAAGTTACTCTCATGATGAGCAGTAACATCATACCGAAAAACAGGTTAATTATTCTGCAGAAGAGAAGTTTATCCAGGTATACAACAAAATACAAAGAGTTAAGAACCAGCTTTTTTATTTAGTAAAATTAATAAGTCAAACGTTCTTTACCCTGAAAGAAGAGAGAGCAAAAAGAAATGACATAAAGACAAATGGGGTTGAGGATAAAGACTTAACAATAGCAAAAGACGTGATCAATGATTAGCGTTTCAATTTCAGTGGACTCAAAATGCTCACCAGAAAAAATCTCTTGGCACAGTTTGTCAAAGCACATCCCTTATTAGAGGACTATATTTTGAGAGTCCTTGCTTTTCCAGGATGGTGCAAACCATCATCTGCTAAATTCAGGAAAATCCAAGACTTATTGTTAGATATAAAACAACTTCATGNATCGCCAAAGATCAAAAGAACCAAAAAAAAAAGAAGCAGCTTTCACCGGTCACATTTAAAATTGATTAACTACTTATTTAGACGAAATTTCATACAGCATACTTATAATTATGTAATAATAATATTAGTAGTCATAATTTTTTTCCTAAGTCTGCGCTATCATCAAATTATGGGATTATCTAAGATTGTAACATGGAATACGGATGGTTTAGCCAACCCCAATAAAAGACGAGGTTGATCTCAAATTATTTACACGTGACATTCAATTATGCACTCTTCAGGAGCCCAACTTCAAAAAGATTCCACTGACCTTAAATATGGATCTCTGTGGATGTTCCTACTTCAACAATACATGCTGGACTAGCCATTTGGTATTATCCACATGTGATGATACAAAAAATAAAAAAAAATATTTACCTGGATTCAATACAGGAAATATTATACCAATAGCAGATAATCATATAGTCCTATACAACATTCATCTTCCTCACAATAATGACAGAGTGCTTGAAGCATTGACAGCATATATCGATAGAATAGAAACCTACTGGTCCATGACAATTTTTCGTTCAGACTTACAACAGTCTTCAAAACAAACTTCTGCATCTATTTTCGATATTGAGGGACAATCTAAATATTCAACAAGGATAGAGTTACCCTTCTTTAAAAAGAATGGAATTAACCCCATTTTTATCACATCAGATGATTTCAATCTTGAGATGGAAGAACCCATAAACAAAATATGGTATAAACCCAAGGCGAGGGCATTGATGATGCATATTTTAAAAGGGCTTTCTCTGACATATGTCCCATTATCCCTGGCCTCACAACCTGTACAAGGTACAAGGGGAATTTGTGCATAGACTATATATGCATCCCTCAGGATTAGAGAGGTAAACCTTTTTGATGGATATCCACTGAATATATCTGACCATTCCTTACTAATGGTGGAAGTCCTTATCTCAGATTTTTATGTTCCCCCTCCATATTGGAGGTTCAAGAATATTATATTGGCAGNCCAAAACTTTGTCAAAGCAATAATGGCACTTATAAATGAAGCCTCTGACAACATTACAGAAGAATCCAATTATTAGCCCAATCATGTTAAACCAAATTTGGAACTAAACCTTGATTTTTAGGCAGTCCCCCTTCCCCCCAGAGCAGTGAACAATAGTGCCAGTTACTTGAATGGCTGTTACATTCAAATTGTTTGTCCCACAGAGTTTAAATAGGAATCAAATGAAAGAGAAATAATTGGGCTTTAGGTTTGATAATGGGGAACTTCACCTCCACAGTGTAAAATATGTTGCCTCATCTACACACTGCAAGTAACCTAAATTCAGCCAAATGTGCCCATTTGTATGTTCAGCAGATGCAAGATTTGATGTACAAAATCCCTGAAAAAAGAATATGAAAAGTTAACTATTCAATACTATTTCACAATCATAAGAATTCTGGAGTTGTGTCTGGAGTGATATGGTAATCAAAACATCTGAAGGACTTACAAGAGATTACGGTATAACTTACAGTATCCTTGCTCAGTGGGTGCTTTCAATTCTAGGAACCCTAAGGATGTGTAATGCTATTGGAAACTTCATTGGCATTTCTTCATCATCCTCTGAACAGCATGTTGAGCTCTGAGAATCCTAGCAACAATGTGACAAAAAAATGTTCATAGGTTTGCTACTTGGCTGAATGACCACAGTCTATTTAATGCCCAGTTAACTGTGATTATGCAGAAGCTTTGGGGGAATCCTGAATCAAGAAAATGATTGGCAAAATCTTTTGCAGCATAAATTTTAAGAGAAAGGACAAAATAAAACATATTTCATGCACAAGACCATGTATTATGGTACGTGAAGACATAGTTCCAGTAGACACAAATCAAGTATTTATGCAGATTTCATTCATGATGAAAACAGGGGAAGATCTGCACACATTCTTGATATGAACTAACCCTTTATCCATCAGGACTATTCCGAAACAAAGAATTTAGGGAAACAGATATGTCTTCCATATGTGATCTCTTTGAGTCAAGTACACCTAGTGATGAATATATGAAACAAATTTTATCTGTAGAATATGAAATTAGTAGTTTAAAAGCCCGTCAAAAATGACAGATATTAAAAAAATTCATTTTCTTAAAAGTCTGTCAAAAATGACGGATATAAAAAATTGTTCTTTTCTTTTCAAAAGTGTCATCGGCTTGCCGAAGATGGCTGAGCAGCATGACAGACATGATGACCAAACTGACCTTTTATTATATTAGATAGTAGATGGAGGTATGTTGCTATTAAAGGTTGTAATTATGGCCATGTCCGGATACATACAAACAAGTTTTTCAATCCTATGTTAAGTATGTGACCATTCACTACACCAACTCATCGACTGTAGTTTTTGATGGCTCTGGTGGTACTGCAACCAAAGAACAATAACAAATGTGAAGAGCAGGAATACGAACCTGTGCAAATATTATAGTTGAAGTTGCTAAAATAGTTACATGTTGTAAGCGGATATTTTTGACAAATAGCAGCAACAAAACAAAGCTGATTCAGAACTTAAACATTTATCTTGAGAAGGAAGGGATGCATGTTAAAGTGATAAAAGAAGAATGATGCTAATGCACTAATATTTGCTACTGCTTTGGAAAAAGCCAACAATCATTGTGATATGGCAATAGTAGCTTCAGATAGTGATATTTACTCATGCTCTTAGCTAAAACCCCAAATGAAGCAAATGTCATTCTCCTCATGCGAAGCATGGGATAAAAAAAAATGTCAACAGTGTAAACTATTACAGATATCCAGAAAAAGATAGGTGATATGATGAACAACATAATTCTTGTGCACACCATGACTGGATATAATAGAAATCTGCTCTGTACAACAAAGGAAAGAAGAAGGCTTGGAGTATCCTCTGAAAATGCTGAAGTACAGAAAATGGTTGACATTTTTAACATGATTGGCACTGACCAAGACAAAATAGCAGAAGCAGGAGAGAAGTTCCTGATTGAACTTTACAATGCCGAGATTGCACATCACTAGACAAATTGAAAATTTACATGTATAGCAGAGGCATAGTCAATATGGCAATAACCATCTATTTTCAATAATTAACTATCCCTCCAACATCAATGGCAGATGTCAACATTCACTCAGAGTTTACCATTAAATACAACAGTTGCTTGGAAATGATCTGGATGCTTCAAAATGGGGATGGAAGTTTTTAAATTGTAGACTTGCCCCTCAGACCAAAATGCTGCCACCTGCTCCAGATGAACTGTTACACATAATATCTTGCAACTGCAAGGGAGGCTTCAACACAAGAAGCACATATGAGTGCAGGAGAGCGGGACTCCAATGTTTGAATATGTGTAGACAATGACATAGAATATGTAAACATAGATTCATTGATGATATATCTTTGGATGAAGTAGACCAAGATATCAAATTTCATCAGTAATTATAGAAGGTAAGATTTTATTTCCATAATAATTTTAATTTTTAATGTTTGTATATCACTTTAGCCACACAAATTTAACACCCTTGTATTGAGGTACAGGGATACAGAGGAAGTGTAAGATTCATCGGACAGTCTAACAATTAGCACCAATCACTGCTAAATTTTTTTAATTTTTTTTTTTTTATTGGTGACTTTATTTATTTCACACTTTTGACAATATTAAAATCTAGGCTTACTGATCCTTCAGTACACATTAATGTAAAAATAAAAACATTTACAAAGGTAAAAAGAGCTCAAGTGGGATGATGTTGGAGAGGGGGGATAGGGTTGTCTAACTAGATTATCACAAACCCACATTTGGACAACATAATAAATGTTCCAAATTCTTCAAACATTATCAAAACTATTTCCTGATGGTGTGGCAAAGTATAACTGCTAACAATCGCTTGCACAGAGTTCGTTAGCAGTGATACTCTCTATTATGATACTCTCACCATTATGTAACTCCACAACTATTGGTCATAAATGCATTACAATGATATCATTGGAAAGGTCAAAGCATGCTGAAAAAGTTTTATATAGAATGTTTTTGCAATATCTGTAATGCAGAAATGTACAGAGTAAAAAAAGGATAAAAAGTTATTATTTTTTCGACCTTTGCAGATTTTAGTAGTTTTGTCAAGCATCTGATGATTTTCAATTAAGACAATAAATAGACAAAACTAATGCCCAATTATTTCTCTTTCATTGGAGTACTATTTAAACTCTGTGGGCCCAGTTGTTTGCATGCAAAAGCCATTCAAGTAACTGGCAATTCTTCACTGCTCTGATGGGGGGGGGGGAGTTACCTGAAAATCCATGATGCAGACAGAAGAGAGTTCAGGACATCAAATAGAACAAATGTATCACTTTTTAGCTTTACACTAAAGGGACTGGACTAAATGTTCTAGCAGCTTGGGATCAATTAAAGACTGATTTAAATAAACTTTCCAAGAACTACTGGTAACAAAATAACAATATAATAAGCAAATCCACTAAACCTATCCAATCATTTAAACCTCCTCACAGGCTTCATTTTGTGAGAAACCCGGACACCGGCTTTTAGAACAGGATCCAGAGAAAGTTAACAGGGTTATTACCAAATATTACCTACAATTTTACACTCCGTCAAATGTTGTCACACCACCTCTCAACATGTCTTTTGCAAAGGCAAAGATAGTTGATAGTCTTATTGAAGCTCTCTCACAGCCGTTAGACCCACAAGAACTAGAGGAAGCCCTTCACCACATGAACCTGAACAAAACTCCAAGGATAGATGGAATTTCTGTGGAATTTTAGATCAAATTTTGACCAATTTTGAGGCCTTTGCATTTTAAATGGAATCTCCAAACAAGGATTCCTTTCTGGGACGACTTCTTTAGGAGTCATCACTCTTATACAGAAAAACAGAGACACAAGGTTGATAGAGAATTGGAGGCCAATAACATTAATATCAGTTGCAGTAAAGATAGTCTTAAAGGCTTTGTCAAATAAACTACATCCTGCTATCTTACAAGTAATTCCTGAATACCAATGTTCCATCCCTGGAATATATATCCATTTACTTAGGACTATTGGCATCCCAGAGAACATGGTACATGCCATCCATACCTTCTACAATGGATACCAATGCTCCATAAAAAATGCATCTATGCTAACACTTCCTTTTCCATATAAGAGGATGTTAGGCATGGGGACCCCCTGGCTATCCTTCTGTATTCCATAGCTGTTTAGCCAGCTCTACAGGCTATTAACTTCATAGGTAATAATCAAGACATCAATATAACTAATGACATAAGAATACTAATCACTGCATATGCCGATGATGTGACATTATGTCTGGACTCACCTCATCCAATAAGTTCTATAATTGACACACTTCCAACTGTGGCAATATCTTCAGATACTAGACTTAACATAAAAAAAATCTACTGGGCTCTTCATAAACAATTTAAATAGGATAGAGACTAATAACATAAATGGTAGCCCCCTAAATGTCAATTCAATGAAGATTTTGGGAATTACATTTAATCATACCAGGATTGATAAAAAACAATGGAATACAATTTTTTCATCCACTAAGGACTNAATTATTAAAGCAACCAATTCCTTGAAGAAAATGTCACACAAGAGAAGAGACAACTGGGCTGCAACTAAATTATGGCCTAGATGGTCCTATATTTTGAAGATGCTTCAACCCAATCAAGTGCAGCTATCGCAACTGACTATCTTACTCTCAGAAGCAGTATGGATTGGATCAAAACATTGGCTTTCTCCATCACAACTTGCATTACCAGTATGCAAAGAAGACTGAATCTTATATCGCCTGTAGATAGGATTGACACATAAAGGATTATGACCATCATAAATATAGTTAAAAAAGGTCTGTGATCTCACACCTTCCAATTAACTCAAACTTGCCTAAATAAAAATACATTAATGCCAACCTTGGATTCAGAATACTACATACAAAACCTGATATACACAATCCTTGATGTCCTTCTATGAAGCAGATTTCCTAGCATGGGAGACAGTTAATACATCATTTCCCCCCAAAATAAGGAAATTTTACTTGATCTCCCATGTTTTAGATCAAAGGCTCTATGCGAAGGGTCAACCATGTTTTTTTTTAATTTCACCTTATGGAAGTGATTAAGTTGCCAAGGTTTTTGATTGATTCAGTTAAGGCCCTTTACACTGGATACTTATGCATCATCAAAACCACTCGTTCATTGTCTGAACCCTTCTCTTATAAATGAGGCATTTGTCAAGGAGATCTAATGTCAACTGCATTGTTTACATTGGCATTGTAACCAGCACTCAGTGCTGTTCATATTACTTCATATGGAAGAAGGTTTCCAACTTCCTACTGGTGACAGAATCCTAATCTCCACATATGCTGACAATGTTTCCATTTTCTTCAAAAGGCCAGAGTCAGTGAAACTTGTATTGGAAACTCTTGACAAGATTGCTAAATACTCAGAGTCCTCAGTTAATTTGTTCAAATCCACAGTTTTAGGGATCAATCTGTCTGAAGAGATGGAGGCTTTTCAGAAAGTTGTTGTACCTATTCCAGTGACTTTTAATACTATAAAAAATATTGTCTGTTGTGTTTTCCTCAACCTTGAAAATTCTCCCATCCAATGGGATCCTAAGATGACATCATCCAGAGAAACCCTGGCTACCAATTTTTCCAGTCCGACAAAGTTAACTCTACTTCAATGAGCACAATGAGCAAAGAAAAACTGTAGCCAAGGTGGGCTTTTTTACTTAAGAACCTCCAACCTACTCATAAATTAGTTGCAGCAGTTGTCAAGCCTGTTCACCGAGTCATTAGGTGACAGTCACTGGCTCACAGTCACAAGACAGAGTAGGGGAAGTCGAGGTAAAACCGTGCATCGAGGTAAAACCGTGCATCAAATTATTCATATTAGGTGATAAAATTAATGAATCTTTATAGTACTGCCCTCTTCTGGTTGCAATATGCACCAATAATTGATCGAAATAATTTTGAAATATTATTAAATAAATGTGCAAGAGTTGAAATATTTCTTGTTAATAAGAGAATTAGCTCATTTTTTTAATTCAATACTTTTTAGTCAAATATATTCTTGAGTGGTAGTGTTTATAACTTTAGAGAATGGTTTCATGTATAGTTTACTTCATTAAGATAAAAGGTTTGCCTGCTACAGATAAATTAAATTTTGAAACACGAATGGGGGAAAATCATGAAAAACGAATGGGGTAATACCGGTATCAAGCCCTATTATTATTTTATGGTAATTATTATTATTATTATTATTATTATTATTATTATTATTATT
>PXIH01S0002161.1:32865-43159 GCA_003024985.2 Euperipatoides rowelli | reverse complement strand
CTCTGTATTAAAAAGAAGAGGAAGTCCAAGAAGAGAATGGTTGGATGACCTTAATGACTGGGCTAACAGGCACTTCTCTGTAGAAGAGGAAGATCAAGAAGAGAATGGTTGGATGACCTTATTGACTGGGATAACAACAGGCAATTCTCTATATTAAAAAGAGGAAGACCAAGAAGAGAATGGTTGGATGACCTTAATGACTGGGCTAACATTAAGCAATTCTCTGTATTAAAAAGAAGATCTAAAGATAGAAATCTTTGGTGATCTATGAGCATGACCTCCACCTCAGAGAACACACCCAATGATTGATAATAGGAATATATAAATATGTAACTATGATTGTTTATTTTAATACACAACTTATATTATTTAACTATTATAATTTACTAATTAACTCACACTGTGTAAAAATTTCTAATAAATCTTGCACTGTGCTGAGAGGCCTGATTAAAGCCAACTGATGCCCTAAGCACAGCCAAACAATATACCCTTCCAATGCCTGACAATACATTAATACTTAATAAGTGCTGAATATGAAATAAGAAATTAAAAATTAAGTTTTGTTCCAAAAAAGTTGTAATCATACTGAAACAGAATGAAATATTATTTTATCAGATACAGATTTAAAATCACAACAAATTATAGTAACCATTGGATGAATTCCATTTAGGTTTATTTTTAACTAAGACATCTCATGCATGTAATTAATGTAGGTCATGTGATCAGACAAGGGATTCAAAAATGAAAAAAATATAAGTTATTCAGAAATGTACAGCATATATTTTTAAATATTTTCTATTTTGTAGTATTCAAAAGTTTAAAATATATCATTAACCTCTTCAATATTATATTAATAGTACAGTATTATAGTAAGAATTTATTATTACTATAATTTTTTGTTATTTATTTATTTTTCATTTATTAACAGGCCCTATTTTTGTGAATTTTGGTTCATCTGCACAATTTGCATCCGGCCGGCGATACTCTGAAATACTCTTTGGTGCCCCCTTCACTTGGATGCCCTAAACATGTGCTTATATAGATTGTTTAATGGTTAATCCAGCCCTGTATCTAGATTATGGAAAGTTATCATGCCTTCAGAGATATAGAAAATTATCAAGTCTTCAGACAGATGGCAAGATCTTGTGCTTCATTACAGATGGAAAGTTTATAAGCTTTTTGGAGAGATGAAAGATAGTGTGCCTACAGTGGTTTGGAAAACTACTATATCTATGGATGGATAGAAAATTAGTGGGTCTTATACAGATGAAAGAACAAGTAGTCTTTGGTACCAGACAGATTGAATGTTATTGCGCCTCTAGACAGATGGCTAATTATTGTACCTACAAAAGGAACAAAAGTTACCATACTTCTGGAGGGACTGACAGCCAACACTGTCTCCATTGGGCTAGAAACACTGTGTAGTCAGGACAAAAAAATTGATACTTCAGATGAACACAACCATGGCAAAAGTGTTTTTTTTTTTTCACAAATGTTAAAAACTGTTAAAAAGAATAAATTTAATTTACCCTTAACCCCTGTCATACCATAATATGAAGACTTTAAATGTCAAATGTAATGGTTTTTAATTTTTTTATTATTATTGATTTTCAAAGATAAATACTAAAAAAAAAAAAAAATTCCATTGGGAAAAAAAAATTTAAATGCATAAAAAAAAGTTAGCCTATTTAAAGATAAAATTAAGACTATTCCTATCCTCCCTCTGAGATTACAAAAGGAAACTTTCAAATTTTTAGTGGTCCGAGATTAATTTGATAAAACTGTTTCTACAGTTGTTTTCTTCGTAATGATTTATAATGTAAAGAGGTATGTTACGCGGTAATTTTTTTTTAAAAAAAAAAAAAAATTGGACCATAAATAGCACAAAGGATGAATTTTATGATGATTTTTTACAAGTATTTAAACATTATTAGTCCATAGGATTTCCAGCCTTTAGCTGACAAAGATAGCAAATATTCTATAGTTTAGTATAGCAAACGCCATTCATTTCTAAACACTGACGCAACAAAATATCTCCCCAATCATATACAGTAGACAATGTTGTTTCAAGGGGGAGGAGCTAAAGACAATTATTTTAAAAATTTAATAGTAAATTCCCTTTTTATTTAATTTTTCTTTTTCTGGTGGATATTTTTTTTAGTAAAAATCTTTGAAATTCAATAATAAAAAATTAAAAAAAAAAAAAAAATCAGCCAATATTGCTTTGTTTAATAATTTTAAAAAATGGTTAGTACTGCTTTGATAGATTAATTAATTTGCAACAAAAACAGGAAGGGAAGTTAAAACTGCTTAAAAAATAGACTATGCTGGTTGTATCCACATTCTGGTTCATGTATCTACAGTAATTTGCATTACAGAACCACATTTTGAAAATAAAGCATTTTTCTGATCTATTTTTATAAAAATGATTTTAGAAGATTTTATGAGCAAATAAGCTTGGAATAAGCATCACACAAAGTTTATACAAAACAAGTAGTGAGAACATTCCAATTTTCACTTCATTTTAAAGGTATTAACATAATAACCAGTATATAAAAACACAATGCACGGACATACAGGTGAGGGGATATGTGGTCATGCACCTGACGATAGCTACTGTAACTCCTACCTGGATAATAATCATCATCATATATATCAGATGTCTCTTCGGCAATGGAGTAATCGAATAAACTATCATTGGTGCTAATCATCAGAGGTCCGGGATGACAATCCACATCTGAAAACAATTTTACCAATTATCACATAGATTTCAGAGACTCTTTCTGCAAACCTGGCCAAGAATGCTGAACTTATTAAACTTTTTTATTGTAGAATTTCTTCAATGAGTTCAGGCTATTTGTGTTACACAAAAACAACTAACAAGGCTTGTATGCATAAAAATTCTAATTTCTTAAAATAAAACCGTTGTAGGTATCCTTACACAGTTAACCTTCAGTAGCTAGCTTTCCTCCTTTTTTAATTTGGCTTATTTGCCTCTATAACTTGTCTAAAACAAGATTCAAACCTTTAAAGGTTTTTATTCTTGTGTTAGACAAGTTATAGAGCCCGAAAAATCCAAATTAAAAAAAAAGGTGGAAACCTAGCTACTAAACGTTTAGTGTGTAAGAATCACCTACAACTGCTTTATTTTAATAAATTATAATTTTCATACGTACAAGCTCTGTTAGTTGCTTTTGCACAAACTTTTTATTCATAATTAGTAAAATATATTAATCTTTTTTTTTTTTGTTAATTTCACATAAGTTGGTGTAAAATGTTTAAAAAACAACTTTCCAGTTGCACCCCTCCAATCCCAATCCCTGCTGTATAATTTTTGTTTAAGAAAAATAAATTCAAATATATGGCACTACTGAAGGTTTTACTCTGATAAAGGTTTTGGTTTGACAAGTCTCTAGTTATTGTTAATGGACAACATACTATGCATTCTACATAATAAAAAGTGCAACAGATATAGAAATATATAAGTATTTATTGCATAAGATAATTATAAACTAATTATTGGAAATACAGTATACCCAAACTACAATTGAGAAAATTAAGTCTAAAGTTCTATACTTTTAAAGTACAGTATATCAGTGTTTTTTTTTTTCAATTTTGTCAATTTAGTTTTATTTTGCAAAAAAAATGTATGTTTAATTCATCAAATGTTCTTATTTCATTTAAAAAGGTGTGAAAATCTAAGTTTTATACATGTGAGAAATAGTGATGATGTCATCTATGACATCATCTTAAATAGAAATCAAAGTAAACACCTGGTGTTTACTTTGATTTCTTAAATAGAAATCAAAGTAAACACCTGGTGTTTGCTTTGATTTCTATTTAAGATGATGTCATAGATGACATCACTATTTCTCACAAATAGTGATGATGTCATCTATGACATCTTAAATAGAAAACAAAGTAAACACCTGGTGTTTGCTTTGATTTCTATTTAAGATGATGTCATAGATGACATCATCACTATTTCTCACGTGTATAAAACTTAGCTTTTCACACCTTTTTAAATAAAATAAGAACATTTGATGAATTAAACATACATTTTTTTTTTGCAAAATAAAGCTAACAATAATCTTCAAGAAATTATATATTTATGGAAAGAACAATATTAAAAAAATAGCGAGTTTAAATATACTTTAATACAAAATATTTATGGAAAAGAATAAATATTACCAAAAATTTGTTACTATTAAACCCACACCATAATAGCTTTTAGTTATTTTTTTATTTGTTAAGCCTTTATTCTTTTACAATATACTGTACATTTTAGCCAAGTCAATCTATTTAGTCTTTCTGTTCTATTCCTAGTATCTACGAATGAAAGATTTGATTTTCTCTAGCATTATAGTTTAGTCTATTTAGGTTATGTTTACTATCTACAGTCCTAGATACAGATTAAAATGTAGTCAGGGTGAATTTAAATTAGGGTTAATAAATTATTTTTAAAAACATACAGTACTTATTATATTTTAAAACTTTACAACTATAGTTTCTATATTGTTTCAATTATTTTTAACATTACTTTAATTAAAGAATTTGGACACCTCTTACCATCAATATTAGGTATGCTAGAAGAACTAGTCCGAAGACTAGATGGTGGACCAGGAGGCTTAGGCCCAACTGTCAAAGGTAATGGTTCTGGTGGCCTCGAACTTATATGTTGTTTCGTATCGCCTGTATAATTGTAGTAATTTTCATACATCACAGGTGCTAAAAAAAAAAAAAAAAAATTTATTAACTGCAACTTCTAATAGGCATAAATTCGTAAAAATGTGGATGGACTTATTGTTTTAAATTTACATTGTATTTATTATATGACAAAGAAATGAAAAACACTTAAAAGGCCAATTATATCATTCTATAAAACAAAACATCAACAAAAATAATAAACGGAGATATTAAATATAACAAAATATGATATACTGCATAACAAAAACTAAAAAATATACAAATTTAAATGTTAGCATTAGTTATGATTACTTACGAGAAAAATTATGGTTTAAAAATATTTTTACAGTACGGTACATACTGTAGCTATATAAATATAAATTACATGTACAGTGTATAATACAGTACATACAAGTATATTCCTCAATACTAAAGACATAAAGGTATATTTTCCCCAAATAATGACATGAAGATAAATTCAATAATTAATCAATTATGACATGCAGATAAATTCTCCATCAAAAATTAAATTTAAAATTTCTTTGCCACTAATGGCAAAGAATAATTCTCCTCCTCCTCCCTAATAATGAGAAAGAGAAAATTCCCATTCCACCAATTAGCATAAATAAAATTTAGAAGTGTCTGCCAGCAAACTTATTTGCATGAATTACTAAAAAAAATAGCTGATTGATTAACTGTTGGACTGAAGGAAATAAAGTAAAACTGATCAAGCAGGTATAATCCACTTAATTACCTTGCGATTTGTGCAATGTTATTTATTACTTAGTAGGAGTTATGTTTCAGCGGGAAGGGGGGGGTAAGTAAGAACAGTAAATTAAAAAATAAGGCTCAGATTTATTTAATCATGTACCACAAAGCCTAGGCCATGAGACCCTATACGGGGCTTAGGGCAAAAATTGTTTGTGTGACTTTTTTTTTTTTTTTTGGTACTTCCTTCGCTGGGCCTACGGGGCCCCTTGTCTGGGCCTTTGGATCCACTTCATAAGCTTTTTTTTTTTGGGGGGGGGGGGGGGGGGGTGAAGTTGTGTGGACGTTTTTTTACCTTGGCCGGGAATCAATACAGCCCAGGGTAATTTCCTCCACCCCTCTCGTCAGCCCTGGTGCCACAGTCATGCGATTAGTTTTGATTGTAATCCGTGCAGATAAGTTTGCTCTGCAGACTCTAATATTTACAATAATGCATTAATTAACAGTTTTGTTAAAATTTTAATTATAAATATGCCTAGAAAATGACATCAAAAGTGAAAAGATTTATGGTAAATAGACCTAGGCACAAACAATAAGTTATGCTGAAAGTTAACAAAATTTAGATGAAAAGTAAATCAATAGAATGTAGTCCACCCTTCCAAAAGACATTTGGCTTTTTTTTTTTTTTTTTTTTTAAATGTGTCTGTAAGCACTATTAACAAACACTATAGTGTTTGCTATTAATACTGTAGGTACTCGGTATCCTATCTGTACGAGTGTGCTATCTATGAATGCATTTTGTAACTAAATACAAAATTAGTTATGGATTTATTAAATACTAATAAAAGAATCCATTCAGTGGCTACAAATAAGTTTTAAAAATGTATCAGGCTTTTTTTTTTTTTTTTTGTATTTGGAGCTCTTGAATTTTCTAAACAGATAGATAGCAAATTTCGGAGCTCCTTGTGCCCTAAATTTTCAATAATCTATCCCTAGACAACGAAGGTTGTAAGGAGTTCAAAATAGAATGCCAGACATGCTTTAACATAACTTTCAAGAAAATTAAACATTATTGGACTAGGATGATTGGTTGAAGAGGAGTATCAATTACAACAAACTCAAGATTTATTTTACCTAAAATTTGCTATACAAAACATGCAGGATAGAAGGAGAAAGAAAGAATGTAGTTTATTAGTAACTGCTACTGTTGAGTTGGTTTGTAATACAATAAATAGGAACTGATGACTTGATTTTAACCACATAGGAACAAGCCTCTTAACTGTACAAATAAAATAATAATTGCTGGATACAAATAAATAAAACAACTGGTTGAAAGTTTAAATACTATTCTTCTTTAATTAAACTATGAAAAATAATAATAAAAGAAAAACTGTACAACATAAAAGTCCCGACTAACACGAGACTGCGATCAAGACGATATAAGGGCTTGCTAGTTGGAAATGGATTTTGCCAAATCCAACTATAATTATAAAAATAAATAGAAAAGCTGTGTGTTGGAAATGGCAGAGCCCATTACTAAACAAAGCAAGGAAAGTTGACCACATTGCCAATTGTTTACAATCCCATGGTTAATTACACCACATTAATGCAACATTTATTTAGAATAAAAGGCGCATTATGAAGGTTACAAATGTGAAAAAACAACACAACTTGTTCCTTGGTTAAACGAATTAATGTAACAATAAATGAATATACAGTAAATAAAATATAGTAAATATGATTTGTTATACAGTACATATTTCTACTTTTATTATATACAGTAGATTAGATTAATAGATTAAAATAACATACTATAGATACAAAATTGGCCGTGGATTTCATATTTTACAAATATATTTTTTTCATATGGGTCGAGTACTTATTTATTACAGTATGTACTGTAGGCAATAATGTTGCAAGAACCTTTTTATAAAGGAAAATTATTGCTTGGCAAATATTCAAAACTTTATTATTATTGGTTGTGTTTTGCTGTAGACAAGTAATCTTAGATGAAGATCCCAATAAATAAAGTAGCAGAGGCTATTTTTTTATTTATTTTTTTTTTTTGGGGGGGGGAGGGGGTTGTTTATTCTGTTACAAAATTTTGTCTGTCTTGGCACTTTCATTACAAATTTAAGACAACTGACAGAAACATTGTTTTTTTATATCCTTAGGAGTTAATGCTACAGAAGTTTTTATTTTTAGAAACCTACATAGCAAACGTAATTTAACAATTCACTTAATATATTCATCGAGGTGAGAATAGAATTGAAATAGAAAAACAGTGATGTTGGGAGAAGAACAAGGCAGCAAAATAAGTGCCCTCCGATTTTATAGTTTATTTATAAGAGGAAGGGAGCAGTAGTGAGAAGGTAAATAAGACGAATGCTGTAAATCATGTTGAAAAACTGAGAAAGCAGTCTACAATGATTGATAAGTTGAAAGCATAATATTCTTAGGAGATATTCATTATATTGCCTGAATTTTTGTTAGAGTAGTCCTAGTTGATTTTATTAGTCTAGTTTATACTGCTCACAATTAGTAAGAAAGACAAATGGGTGGTATTTACAATGTTTACAAATGGGTGGTGTTTGTAATGGGTGGGCCATTACAGGCAGCTTATTTTATTGGGGGTTAAAATCAATGGAAACATTGAGTTAAAGACCCACAGTACTGAACTTATTAGAAATAAAAGCAAATTAGTCAATTTAAAACATTTTTCATACAATAATAGCTTTTATAAATTATAGTTTAAAATAATAAAACTATTTTGCTGGGATTTTTGCTGATGGAAGGTGGATTCCCATCTAACATTTTCATGCCTGGAGAAACATTTAAAATAAGAAAAAAATTCTATTATGATAACAAATAATGATAGAATGTTTAGACTTTAGGGCAGTTTATTTGCAATTGATGTGTGCAACGGAATGGAATGACTGTATTGTCTGACAAATATTACTCACCTAATGAAGATTAAATGTTTAAAAATAAGACAACAGATTTAACCCTGCAGTAGTCGCGGTCATAAAGTAACAAGATTTGTTAAGGTGTATCTGTGAGATATATGTGTATATTTTCTCCTTTCTCAATATTTAATCTTTGCAAATCAACTAAATATGACAAAATGCTTTAAACTTGGACAATTGTATGTTCTTAAATGATAGTTTGATGCAATGTTAGTATTTTACCACAATATATAATAATCAACTAAATATGATAAAATTCTTTAAACTTGGACAATTGTATGTTCTTAAATGATAGTTTGATGCAATGTTAGTATTTTACCACAATATATAATAATCAACTAAATATGATAAAATTCTTTAAACTTGGACAATTGTATGTTCTTAAACGATAGTTTTATACAATATTAGTATTTTACCTAATACATAATCATTGGAAAATGTATGGGGAAAAAAAGTTTAATAGTCGCGGTATCTGATACTTATCTTATAAAAAAATAAGAATGACGACACATTTAGACAAAAAAAAAACAATGCATATACACTGTAGTAGTGTTTTGCTTCAACAATTAAAATAACATTAATATTAATTAAAATAAAAATAAAAAATTATGTGAATCATCGGGTGCGCCTTTCCATCACAGGAAATCAAGGTACGCCTTTCCGTCACAGCACCAACAAATTGATTGATGAAAAACCTCATTAATTCAGGCAAATAGAAGGCAGAACAATACTCTAGCACTGTGCGTTAGCTAGAATGACACGATTGAAGATTAAGTATCTCAGAGATACGACGATGACAGCAGGGTTAAATAAAAAAGCCTGAATTAATTTGAAGAATTGTCTTTATATAAGTTAAACCAATTGTTAAATATCTTAATTTTAGAAAGTACACCAAATTCATCTCAAAAAAGGATATTTTTTTTTTTTGAGCTTGCCTTTTAACCGTGAAGCACTGCCGCTGGAACATGGTAGGTGACTTGCTACTACCAAACCATTTGACACAATTCACAAATTTACTTTTTTTACTTCACGCCTAACCATGCAGTTAAAATTTTTTAGACCGAACAGTATTTACATGCATTTTATTAAAATAATATTTTGTGAATGGATTTTAAAAACAGCCAGTTACAAGTGGTCTAAATATTTATATTTATGTAGATAGCATTAGCAATAAATCAAGATAAGATCACATAGATTGTTAACATAAAAAATATATTCTATAATTAATTACCAATATAATATTTATTTATTTACAAATTTAAGTGTAAGCTTTTGCTTACACAGTAATTTGGGAGGATGAATGAAATATCTTTACAATATTATCTAAATCTTCCCAAATCAAAAGTTACACAAAATTACAATCAAATTAAAAGTAGAATATATAATTTAAAAACAACTAAACCACCAACTAAACATATATAAACATAAACCAAAACTCTTCATCTTTCCTCAAAATTTGAGTTATTTAAACTTTTCTAGTTATATTTCACTCTTAAATACAAGTCTAAATCTTTCTTAAAAATACTAAAGCTTTTTTCAAACATTTCTTTTGGTATGTCATTCCAGTAGGAATAGCATCTTCTGAATATAGACATAAAATATACTTTACTCTTACAAAAAAGAGAAAGTTATGTCTTCTGGTATTTATTCTGTTATTTAATATAAAATAATGATTAATGTTGTTTTTCATTAAAAACTCTTTAGAAATTAACATTATATCATTTTTATTGCATCTTAGACTTGGCTTTAACAGTTTTAATCTTTTTAACCCTGCAGTAGTCGCGGTATCTGTGAGATACACATTGCACCTTTAAAAATTAATTTCTAGCTAATGTGCAGAGCTAGAACATTATCCTTCCAGCTATGTGAATATTTTAAGGACTTCTACAATCATGAAATAAACCGGTATTTTTAATACCAATACATAGTATCGA